>JAWLRI010001316.1:0-10401 GCA_034781795.1 Crypturellus tataupa
GTGACCGAGCAGGATGCCGAGTCGCCGCACATCTCCTCCCGGTCCAGACGCTCGCTCACGTACAGGTGCCCCGTGTCCGCGCTCACCGAGAAGTATTTCTGCTGCCTTCCAGACGCCGAGACCAACCGCAGTTGCCGTGCGGGAAGGTCTACCGGGCTCAGCCCTAGATCCCGAGCCAGAGGCCCCACCACGGAGCCGCTGCCCGTTTCTTCGGGAATCGCATAGCGCAGCCGCTCCGGCGCCGCCCGGCAGCACAGCGGCAGCAGCACGGCCAAGAACGCAATGTGTCTGGGGTCTGTCCGGCGCTGCACCGCCTGTGCCGATCCCATCCCCGCCGCTTCTTGCCTCGGATGCGCCTCGCTGCCCCTCCTTCGTGGCAGATTAACCGGTGTGGCGAGAAACAGCCTGCCTCCGCTCTTCTCCTTCCTTTCTGTCCTGCTCCGGTCCTCTCTGCTCCTTCCTCTACGAGCTTTCTTCTGCTCTGCTCTTCTCTTCCGGCTTTCACGCGGGAGGCTCCGGCAGCTCCAGCTCTGCTGCGGCGTCGCCTCGCATCGGACAACAGCGGCACCCAGAGTCCGCGCGTCGCTACTGCAGCCCATCCGCAGCCGCCCAGCACTCCGCGGAAAGTGACCAGCTTCCGTATGTTCATCATTCAAGAGTCGATCCCTAGAAGTCTAGAGGCGTCACCATGTGGCATCCCGTACTGTCAAAGAAGGTCATCTCAGAGAAGGGACGCAATAAATCTTCTTCTCCAGGATCAGCTTCGGTAAGCCGGGAATGAGATTTCATTTTGCGCCCGAGGTTGTATCCTCAAAAAGATCTATATTAAATATACTTGCTTTGGTGGGGACGAGAAAAGCTGTATATGGGATGAGGAAGCAATCTCTTTCAGCATTATTTTTCCAGCAGAGTGTGCATCACACCAACATGTACACTGCGTCATGTTGCTGGGATTAGCATGTCTGGTAAGGTTCAGACACTTCTATTTCATTCAGGGCATATCCAGGTGCTGCTCAGGTACGAGCTCAGGGATGACCCCTAAATATTCTGTATGCACAGAAGGATGATTCCCCACATTTGACAAAGTGGGATAGAGCCCCATCTTATTGATGGGAGAAGACAATCCCTGGGTTCCATCCAGTCTGTGAATTCTTATCCCTGATCACTGGCATTCTGTCAAGCAGACAATATCTCTCAAGATCACCTATGAAAGGCCTTAAATTCAACATGCCTTACTACTGATTTCATGGACACACAGTGTTTTTTGATGCACAAAATTCACTCTTCTCTCACTCCTGGCTGGGGAACATGCCATATGCGGAGCACTCAGTAAGTGAGGACTCACAAGGAGTCCTGCCTCCCTCTCTCCGCAGTTCAGCGACCTCCAAATGGCATTTTTCATTTTGCTTTGCAAACATTTAGTTTAAGCACATGGCCCCACTGTACTTGTACCTGTTGATCACCTGTTGATCACTACATTACTGTGGCCATGAGCTTGTGGGCCTAGTAATCAAGGTCAGAGCACATCTCTGTTCTGTGCACCAGGTTGCAAACCACATGTTTTTTTACCCGTCAAGCAGCCTCGTGTTCCCTGCCATACTTCTGTCTCCTCCTATTTTTTTAGTGCACACCATACTATGTGTACAACTGCATAATGAAGTAAAAAAAAAAAAAAAAAAAAAAAAAAAAAAAAAAAAAAAAAAAAAGATATTGATTGAGAAATATGGAACCTAGGGGTACTGACGATACTAACATAACTCACTTGCCTGTTAAACATGCTCTTTTTGTGTATCAGTACCAGCTAGCCAGAGAAAAGTAGAAAACAATCTCCATCCTGACACTCACTCCTATACCATCCATGAAAAGCTCTGGCTTGATTAATGCTCCTGGGCAATACAAGTTGACACACCAGGAGGCAGAACATGTGTTTAAGTCCTTTACGGGATGAGAACAGCCCAGAAGGAGCTGTCATTTGGCAGAAACATTCTGGACAAGACCATACCAGGTTAGTGCGTGACCATTGAATAAGGGACATGGGAGGTGACTTGCATGTAAGGTTAATGAGAAATGTCTACCATATCTAAAAGGCAGGAGTCCAGTTCTCTCTGCCATTCTGGATGATTGACCACACCAGTGTCTAACTGACACTTTCAAGGCAATCATTCAGTGGATGTATTTAACAGCTGTTTTGCCACAAGTCTACCTAGAAGACACCTGCAGAAGATCAGGAAGGTCAGCCAATCCTCAAGGTGCAAACTAGGCCTTAAATTCTTACTTTTGTCTCTATAGACAGGAGTCTGTTTTCAAATCTTTCACTTGTGTTCATAGATTTTGGAATGCTGTGGTCCGCTCGCCTCCTGAGGCCAGAAGTGTCTCAGTGTAGGCCTCTGTCATTCTTCAGGGGGATACAAGCTTCTCTTGCTTGGAATTAAACATTTTGTTGCAAAAAAAAACCAAACCAACCAACCCCTTGGCAGACTCAAAAGCCCACTCTGTAAATGTGACATACGAAGACATCTAGCCCACTAAGCATGAAGGTGGCTCAGGCCTGCATGTAGCTCTGATAGCACACTCCATCATGGTGCAAAAAGGCCAAGCATCAGGAAAAAGTAATGAGAAAAAGGAAAATAAGTTAATGAAGGAAGTATGAGGCATACTAGTCAATCAGCACCTGTATTTACCAAGTTATTGCATGAAGATACATTCATCAGAGGATTGTCATCCACTTTAAGGACTGAGATAACAGAGTCTTAGCACAAATGCAAGGGCAGAAGGCATGGTATCAAAACATTGCCTGGCTAATACTGCCAATGGAAACCGAGCAATCTATCCTGTACCTTTTTTATCGAGTCTCTCACCCCCAATGCACTGCCTGACAGGCCTTTACTTGCAATAGGGAAATATAAGAATTTATGTCACACTTAGGCCTTAGTTGAGAGTGTTGTCCTCAAAGAAATATTAAGCAAATGTGTGTTCATCAGAGCCTTATTTTTCCTGGCTGAAATGCTTACAGGGATCTATGGAACTGCTCCTCCACTCATACATGTACAGGAATGATTGGTTTTAAACCAAAATCAGACACTTTAGGATGACAACAAACAATGCTAAAGTTTGAAGCATACTCAAATGAAGAAATCACAGCAAGTTATTTCACTGGTCGGAGGTGTTTTAAAGAAATATAAAGAAATCTAGTATGTAACATTTCCTCACAATGCACCCAGTATGGAACATTGCCTCAGCCAGATATAACAAAAATAAGACCAGATGAAGCTTCAGATATTAGATGATTTGATTTCTTAAGACCAATATTTATGCTCACCTTCTATTCACACAAAATTATATTTCAGGCAACCCTTCCACCTAACCTATGTCTACATGGACAGAATTCTTCCACCTGCCTACAAATGCTGCCACAAAGATGCAGCAATATACTCTATATCAGCTCTTTTTGAACACATATATCTCCAAGGCCAAGACCGGAATGGGCTGCAACATGGACACGTGTTTCCTGGCATGTGCCACACTGGTAGCATGTGTCTGAGTCAGAAAGGAAACCTGCCTACTCTCTGGGAGCAAAAGTTCACTCCCAAGGCAAAGTGCACATCCACTCCCAATACCTAACATTCACAGGAAATATTGAAATACAAGCAAACATGGTAAACCAAATAATAGGATGGCATAGGCTCTGAAGACCGGACTCAACGAACAGGCCATGATATTTTATGCAAGTGAGTTTCTGTGGCTGTTGAGAAGTTATTCAGAAGCCACTCATCACAAAAGCATAGCCTTTCTTACACCTTCTTTCACCATTGCTGGGAATACACAATGCTCTATTCCTAATACGCTGCTGACCTAGATATTTTTCAGTCTATATTAAAAGAAGAAACTGTGCTATAAGCAAGTTCAACTAAAAGAAGGCAATAGATGTCACTGAGCATAGTGGTGAAGTAAATGACTTACATTGTAAAATACTTGTAGAGTTCTCATCATTCCTTAACACCACTAACATTGCACGCAAAAATCATTAAAAAAAAAAAAAAAGACACAAAAAAAGAGAAGAGAGAAAGTAGCACGACAGAAGCAAAAACATAGAGAAAGAAAAGAAAAAAAGCTACTTGTTATGTAGGAAAAACAACAACAAAAAACCCTAAATATTACTTATGAATAAGTCCTAATGTCCTCATATTACTTAGAGATATCATGAGACATGTCAGTTTAGCTCCTCTGCTTCAGTTTCCTCTTCAGGTGGTTGTACACTTGTGTGGAAAATCAAAGTGTTACTATCAACACTACTCTGAGAGCTTCAGAACAAAAGGCCGGTCCATAAAGGTCAACTAGGAAGACTTTAGGTAAGATTTCCAGCTGGAAGATGGCTCAAAGTCAGGAACCCCAAAATACAACCATGCTGAAAATCTCCATTGCAGGCCACAGAGATGGAAAGGTGAGACATCCTAGAGTAATTCCTAGGAATTCTGGGCACCTGTATAGATGGTTTTAAAAATTACACATTTATTGCTTGAAGACATAGGCCTCAGAGGCCCCTCACCGCCCTTAAATACATGAATAAGAGGATCTTGTTATTCTTGTAAAAACCTCAGAAGAAGGAATGAAAACAAAGTGTTGTTCAGTAAACAGTTGACCCAACTACGTTGTTCCAGCCTCTCCTTGCACTGCCTGCACGTGCTTTCATTGCCATGTAACAGTTTGATTTTTGGCATCTGCTTATATCACAAGCAAGTGCATTTCATTCAGAGGAATGTTTTGCAAAAATATTTGTATAACACACGTATAAAAAAGTTGTATTAGTTATAGCTTTTAACATTAAAGGTAAGTGTAAAAACTTGTGTGGCCTATTGGCCTATGAAGAAGCTGCAATTTATATATAAAAACAAAGATACTGCGTGTCCTTTTAAGAGACAACAGAAGATATTTTGTATAATCACCAGGATGATTTCCAATACCTGTTAAATAGATGTTGGCTTGCCACAGAGACTTACCTAAGAGTCGGAACACATAAGCCCTGTGAAAAAGAGTTTCTATTTCATGAACAACCTGAACTCACTTGTCTCAATACTAGGGGCATTCCAGCAAACAACCAATATCTTATCTGAAGAATGCCTTGGAAACACCTCTGGTTTCAACAAGTCATACTACCAATTTAGTAAACAAAAACTCTTGCACTGCTTTCTGATGCACAGAATTCACTCTTCTGTCACTCCTCACTGAGAAGCACATCTTATGCAGACCATTCAGTCATAAGGACTTACAGGTGACCCTCACAGCACAGCCATAGGAACACATGACTGCATTTTCATCTCTAACACACCTCAGACTCTTTCTTCTCCTCACTGCAACAATCTCCCAAATAGCATTTCTCAGAACAATCAACTATTGAGTTTCAGGCCAAGGCCCCAGAGTCTTTATACCTGTTGGCCACCCTATGTCTGTTGTCATGGGCACGTGAACCTAGCAATCAGGGACACTGGTGACCTAAACTTCTGGTGATCCCAGTCCTGGCTGTTCCTGAAGGATGTGTTAAGACTCAGTCTTTGCAGCTTCAGAGACCTCCATAAAGGTTGTTCTGTGTAGAAACATATCTAAGGGATGGAGGCCTTCCCATGGGATGTGACTACAAAGAGCTAAACTGAAGAAGATAGTGGATACTCCCTCAACTGAAGGAATGTGATCCTAGAAAGTCCCTGAACTTCAAGCATGAGAAAGTTGGGCGAGACGGAGCTGTAATTAAGCTTGTCAGTGAGAAAGAAGGATTGGTGCACAGACCTATGGTGTGAATACATGCCCGTTATCCACAACCAACCGAGTGCGGTAGAAATGCATGGATAGTAGCATGTAACCAATCGTAGTTGTGCGCGTATGTGTGGCTAAAGAGCATGCTTCTGCTTGTGTATATAAGCACGCAATTCGGACTAAATAAACGGATCAAGGCCTAATTCACATGGAGGCTGCATCTTTGATCCCCTCCCAATTCCTTGGCCGGCAAGAAGTTTCCAACGGTTCTGTGTATCACGTGGCAAAACACACAGCTTTTACCCATTAAGAGGCCTCGTGTTACCTACAATCCCTCTATCACTTTCCTTTTTATCAGTACATACCATGCTATGCATACTGCTGCATACTGAAGGTTGTACTGTGCCATGCTTTTCTAGACCCCCCCAAAAAATAATAATAATAATATTGATTGTGGAAGAAGGAACCTAGAGGTACTACTCATGATACCATACTAAGATAACTCAAATGCCTTTTAAATTCGCTCTTTCTCTTTATCAGTACCAGCTTTGACAGGAAAAGTACAAAACTCTGCAGACTGTCTGCCCTGAGCGGTTCTGATACTGACACCAATTCCATCCATAAAAAACTCAGGCTGATTTGTTTGAAACTCTGAAGTTTGAGGTCCACTGTAAATATCATTACACACTGTTATACTTGAGAGCAGAATGTCTTGGGTTCTTCTAGGGAAAAGTTACCCAGCCTTATCCAGTCTGAGGGTATCATATCCAGCTGAAGCTTTTTGTGTGTGCTGTTTTGATCTTCCTTCTGCCATTTGAGAAGCCATATTTTCTGTGCTGGGCAAAGCGGACCGTCAAGAGGCAGGCCATCTGTCTGCAGGCCTCCAAGAGATCAGAACAGCAGAGTAGCAGTATAACAAAGCAGTAGTCCTGTTCTCTCTGTCATTTTTCAATTACTGATGATACCAAAACTGTCACCTGACACCTCTGAGGCAGTTATTCCACGGATGTATTTTACAGCTATTTTGCTACAGCTCTGCCTAAAATGTATCTGAGGAGCCTCTGGCAGGTTCGTGGGTGACCAAGGTGCAAACTGTGCCCTAAATTCTCTCTTTGAGTTTTGTAGACAAGAGACTCTTTTCACACATTTTTGTCAGTGTTTTGGGATTTTTGTACACTGTGGCCTACTCCCCTCCTGAAGTCACAAGTGTGAATGTTTTATTGTAGGCCTCTGCCTGAAGCAAAGTCTGAGTCAGGGTAGAACAGCTTATATGAGACCTTCTCTGCTTCATCTTCCTCACAAGCAAGAATTCAATCTTCAGGCAGATGTGCACTTGTCTTGCTTGGAATTAAGCAGTTGCTGCAAGTAAACACTGGTAGGTTCAAAGGGAAAAACTCACGCCGTAAAACAAATTACTGAAGGAGTCATAGCATGATCTTTCATTTTATTTCACTAACTAGGAGGTATATTTTAAAGATATCTAGTAAGTAACATCTCCTCACAATGCATCCAGCATGGAACATTGCCACATTTCCTCAGGCAGACGTAAAAAATTAGGACTGGATGAAAACACAGCTGTGCGTAGAATATGAATAAGACCAAATTTTACACTCTGCCACTCAAAACTAGATTTCAGGCATCTTTTCCACCTAACCTATATCTACATGGACTAAATTCTTCCACATGCCTACAAATACTGCCAAAAAAAGTGGCCAGTGATGTACTGGCAATAAGACACAATAGTGGTTCCTTTTGGCTTTATATATTTCCTAGGTCAAGACCAGAATGGGCTACAACATGGACATGTTCCCTGGTGTGCGCCGCATTGGAATCATGTGTCTGCATCAGAAAGGAAACCTGCCTACTCTCTGGGAGCCAATGTTCACTCCCAAGGCAAAGTGCACTTTCACTTCCAAAACCTAACATTTACAAGGAGTAGCTGAATAACAAGCAAAAGATGGTAAAGCAAATAATAATAAATAATAAGATGGCATAGGCCCTGAAGACCTGACTCAAGGAACACGCCACAGTGTTGTGGTTCAGACACTTCTTTTTCATTAAGGACATGGCCAGGTGCTGCTTTTACACCTTGGCCTAAGACCTTGCTGCTTGGAAAGTCATGTAAAACTTGAACTTATGCCCTATGTAAGTGACTCAATTAGGCTGTGAGCTATAAGCAAATGGTACTGCATCTCCATTGGAAAGACAGCTGACCCACCTATATTCTTCTTCCAATTCCTTATGAAGCCTCTTAGTCTTGTTGCACTGCCTACAAATGCTTTCATTGCCACATAGTGGTCTGATTTTTAGCCTTACCTGTGTCAAAAGTGAGAGAGATTCATGCAGAGGCATTCTTAGGCATTCTAGACATGTAGCATTTCTACAAATAGTTATAAGACATTACACAGTTATTGCATGAAGACCCAGGCCTCAGAGGCAGGTCATCACCCTTAAGGACAGTAATAAGAGAATCTCGTTATTCCATGGCAGAGCCTTCGCAGAAAGAATGAAAATGAAGTGTTGTCCAGTCAGTAGCTGACCAACCTACCTTCTTCCAATTCCTCATCCAGCCTCTTCTTTCCCTGCCTGCATCTGCTTTCATTGCCATGTAACAGTTTGACCTTTGGCTCCCACTTACAACACAAAAAAAAAAGCATTTCATTCAGAAGCATGTTTTGCAAACATACATGTAACAATGTCATACTGTTTATAGCTTTATAAATTGAAGCTCCTGGTTGCATGGTTTTCTAATAGAAAAGTCATTATCCGGCACATGAGGCCTAAATACCAGTCATGACAGCAAAGGAGACTAATGTTAGAAATATCCAGAAGTGAAAGAATCATATCAGGCAGAAATTGTTAATGTTATTAGTAGTAGTTCTAACAAACATAAACCTAGCATGCAGTCGGGACACAAAGACCAATCCTTGGGTGACACTTTACTACTTAACAGAGCCATAGCTACAAGATGTCCTGAAAAAGAGTAAAGAAGAAGAAAAGTCCACCATGGAAGGAAAATGTCATGAAAAAATACTTACTTTTAAAGAGAAAGGAAAAGACACACACACAAAATATATATACATATATTTGTGACTAAGACAAAATGCTGCCTTGTCCACGTCTCTGTTTAAAGACAGCTCATCCATTTAAACAAAAATGCCCTGAAGAAGGTGGAACATCTGTTACCCAACATCTAGCATTCAGATGAATAATCACACACAAAAGATGGTAACCGGAATAATAATGTGGCACAAAGTCTTCAAAGACACAGCCCAAGAAGCAGGCCACTAAAAACATGAGGAAAATTCATTTTAAAAGGGAAAGCATTTACACTTTAGAGTGTAACTCCATGGGTAGCATTTCAAATACAAATTATATGAGAAATAGGGACCATGAGAGCAATTGGCCTGGAAGATGCGACCCAAGGAGCAGGCAAAAATATGCACACCTGACCCTCATAATCCTCATAAATGTCAAGTAAATAGCATTCAAAGAGCGCAGCACAAAATATTTCCCTCCATGATAGACCAGCTGCACACATAAGGTGAAGTGGGATTCATTTTTATGCTCCACACAGCATTGACCGTACACATCTAAAACATAAGTGATGTAAGCCCAAACACATGAAATCTTGCAGTAGAGAAAGGGTCACCAGACTACCTGCTTAAAGACACTCTTTAAGATCCTGACAGATATGATAACGACAGATATGTGATATTTCCAGAAAAATGTATAGTCTTCTCACCTTCACCTAAGAGATTATGCCTATAATTGCAAAGAAACACATCTGGAGATAGGAAAGCCCAGTACAGCAGCAAGGAAAGGAAGGCTGACAGCAGTGTCACAGCGTGGGCAACAGGACTCACCAGGAGGGCATCAGCCTCATTTGAGGTCTTTTCTAAAAAAGCTACAACATAGGAAAAACAAGAACACATATCTTGCATTCACAAGAAGCCTTGGTTATATTTTTAGAGCACTGTCCTTTCTCTCACAAAGCTCTTCCTCAATAACAACTGCTCACACTCTACCTCAGCCGGATCAAGATACTCAACAGGCTCATTGCCCGTAGTGGGAACAGGGCAAGCTGCCTAAATGCCTGCAACCGCACTACGGGTACTGACTGCATCCTTTAACAGTTAGCGTCCAAACAAAAGGACGTGCTCTGACAGGAGGGTGATAACATCAGAGAGCGATTGACACTCTTTAAAAGGCAATACATACAATGAGCGGCTCACAGAAACATCTAAAAGCACATTTACATTTCTGAGAGAGCCGCACCACCTTCTCAGGGAAATGTTATGGGCAAGAGAGACCTTGGAAGCAATCGTGGCCAAATCCTCGACTACAGCTCTACCTCCTCTTGTTTCGGCCCGGCAACGCGACCAGGAAGACGAGGAGCAGGAAAGCAGAAGGAGCAGATATCCTGAAGAAGAACAAAGGAACTGGGAGCTGGAGTGGGAAAGGCTCTCAGGAGGGACTCACCTGGAGGGCGTTTCCTCTGTCGCCGTCGCCGCGGGCACTCGAGGGCTCTTCGGGCAGCAGCAGCGGCGCGTCTTTGTCGGGGGGCGGCGCGGCCGGGAGGGTGTTGCAGCAGCTGCCGCCCGGACAGCCGAGATGGCTCTTGCGCGAGTCGGCCGTGAGCGAGACGTCGTG
>JAWLRI010001317.1:0-10400 GCA_034781795.1 Crypturellus tataupa
CTCGGCCCTGCATCTCAAGGGCCCGTGTCCCTGGGGTGTGACAGCTTCCCTTTGTCTGTGGCTTGGGCAGCTTGAGAACTTGAGAGCTGCCCCATGGTGGGGCTGCAGCTTCTTCCCCTTGGGACATCCCCAGGGCTACGTGTGAAGGGAAGACCTAGAGGGACCTTCTTGGTACCCTGGTGTCTGCACCTGGTGTCTGAAATCCCAGGGCTACACACACACCTGCAGTGGGGATGCTTTTTTTGCCTGAGCTCACTTAGAAACAACACACGACACTTATAAAAGGAAACAGGAATATAGATATGTATAAACAACACAACAAGAACAACAACAACAACATCAATAAAAGTAACAACAACAATAACAAGAATAACAACAATATCAATAAAAGTAAAAAAAATATATAAACAACAATATAAGCCATAACAATAACAAAAAAAAAATACTATAACACTCTATAAATGAAAATCCACATAGCTCTCTAACATCAGCATCCTTGGGCCTGGCGCTTGCTGAAAGCAGTCAGGGTGAATGGGACCTTGGCCTGCAAGGGAAAAGCAGGGACGAGGATTGGCTCGGGGGCTGCCGTGGAGCAGAGGCTCTTTGGCGGCTGCGTGGGTTCTTTGTCAGCAGCGCTGCCGTCACTGCTGCCCTGGCAGAGGCTTGGTGTGGCCAGCGCAGCCCAGAGGCCGGCAGCAGGGGCTATACCTGGAGCCAGAGCTCTCCCAGTCCATGGGCTCTTCTTGGCTGCAGCTGCCCAGGCCTTGATGGGGAGGATGCATGGGGAAGGACAAACATGTCTAGCAGTTGCGGGTCTATACCTGACTGCTGCCATAATCCAACCACTCCATGGGCTCAGGAGTGCTGGATGTAGTTCCCACATCTGTGCATGGAGTCTGCAAAAGAGAAGGAGGCATTTGCAGGGCAGGTCCCCAGAACTGCAGAGCTCTGACCTCAGGGCCCCTCTTCCTGCAGGGGGAAGACAGTCACAATACCTGGTGCCTGTAGCAGGAGCTCTCCCACTCCATTTCTACTTTATCACTGCAACTGCCCAGGCCTTGGGGGATGGTAATCTGGAAGAGAGCAGGAGAGCTTGGCGGGACAGTCCTGCTGGCAGCGCTGGCTCTGTGCATGGGGCATCGTGTGCCCTGTGTGTGCGGGGCAGCCGGTGCACAGAGCCAGGGCGCCGGGCTCAGACAGCAGCCCCCGAGGCCTTGGCCGCTTGTGGTCCTCACACAGCTCTGCCCCTGCACCCAGGCCTGCGAGAGCTCCCTGCCACCTCTGCCACCAGCCCTGCAGGTGCTCTCGCAAAGACAAGCGCCACCCGTCCCCATGCATCCCCTGCCTCTGTGCACAGCACCTGCTGGCTGCAGCCATAGCTCTCCCACTCCATCTCTTCACACTTGTCCATTTTTTTTTTTTTTTGGTCTCTACAGTCTGTATGAGAAAGGGAGGCATCAGCATTACATCCCTCAGAGCAGGGGTCTCTGTCCCAGGAGCCTCTTGGCATCTCCATACGGGAGCAGTGGGGCACGGAGCAGGCAGTGCTGGGCCTGCCCGCAGCAGCCTCCTTGCCCCCGGCAGACCCTTTGTCAGATGGGTAGCCCAGGGCAAAGCAGAGGAGAGAAAAGGGCCATGGCAGTGGTGTGAGCACCAAGTGTCTCACGGTATCTTTGGGGCATCCCCTGGGAGGCATCGCACAGGCTGCCCTGCAGCCGTGCAGCTCCCCTGCATCTTGTGGGCACCATGGGTGGCCCCTGGTGCTGTGCGGCCCTGTTACTCACCTGGCCTTGTGGCTGCGTGGCCAGTACTGGGACCACTGTTACACGGAGCCCTGGGAAGCATCCATGTTCCTGTGGCGATAACTGCCCCTCCGGGATGTTCCACCACTGTGTGGGGGGAGGAGGGCAGTGACAGGGGCCAGGGGGGCCGCTGTGACAAAGGGTCTTGGTGTGCTGGACTCCCCCTGGCCCTGCCGAGCCTGTCAGCATGGAGCAGTGAGTGGCCTTGGGCTTGCTGGGTGCCAAGGAGGTCTCCTCACGCAGCCCCATGGCACTGCTGGCGGGAGCCTGCCCTGAGGCCGGGCTCCCCTTGGGGCTCTGCTTTGACCCTTGCAAGCAGCTAGAACGCCTTGATCTTTCTTCCCTGCTCCACTACTTCCCTTACAGCCTGATTTGGTCCAGAAAGTTTTTTTTTTCTGTGATCCAGATGTGTTCCTTGGTAGCGCAATGAGCGTGCAGGGCAGTGGTGCCCCAGGGCCATGTGTACATGTCCTCAGCAGAGCCCTTGGCAGTTGGTGGTGGCTGGGGAGCCCCTGGTGCGGTGCTGGGCTCCTTGTCTTGTCCTGCCGCGCACCTTGCAGGCGCCATGTGCTGCAGCTGAGAGCAACCTTGGTGTGGCTCCTGCACTGCTGCCCTTGCCATGGCTGCGTAGGGATGCTGAGGGCAGAGCTGGCACAGATGTGCCCTCAGCAGCAGCAGAGACCTGCAGCTGCTGCAGCTCTGTCCTGTACTGGGCTGCACTGGTCACTTGCTAATGGAGGGGAATTCCCAGCCCTTGGGTAAGGATGGGAAAGCCAAGGGCAGATGAAGCAGGAGATCTCCCCAATGCCATTGGGTTTTTCTCTCAAACACCTCCAAAATCCAAGGGCAGTGCAACCTCTACCCTCAAAGTGCTGCAGCCGAGAGGAGCATCTTGCTGCTGGCCAAGCTTGCTTGCTGGCTGCCGCAGTGCCCCTGCGAGGCAGAGCGGAGCTGCGTGGAAGGGGCTGGCGCCATAGGTGCGCGCAGGGCTCTGGGCGGCTGCCAAGCAGCCACAGGGCTCATGGTGCAGGGAATTGCGGGCAGGCATTTGTGTGGTGCCCTGGGAATGCTGGAGGGAAGTGTGGAGCAGAGCAGTGTTCCCTGCAGGGAGGTGCGAGCAGAGGGCTGTGCAGCGAGCTCAGCACCAGGGCTGTGAGGGCAAGTGCTGGGATCCCCTTGCCTGCGCGCATGACGCCTGCAGAACATAGGCGTGCGCAGTGCCCCTGTGGGCACAAAAGGCACTGGGAAGCCTTTCCCCACCCAGGCTGCTTGCAGAGAAGCTGCAGCTTGTCTACCTCGCATTTTGGGCACAAGGGCCCTTGCAAGCAACGTCTTTATGCAGGTACTGCCCACACTCAGCACTTGCATTGTTCTGGCTTCTCCATCACCAGCTTTACACATGTGGGGCCTCTCTCTGGGAATGGGGCTGTGGAGATGCTGTAGGGCAGGGTGCCTGGAATCCTGCCTATGCGTGGACGGGAAGGGGTCTTGTGATCTCCCTGGCCTTGTTTTGAGTTGACTTCACAGCACTGGAGAAGAATGTCCTGATGTGGTGGTGAGAAGGATACAAGAGGCTGCTGCCCACCTGCCATGTGCTCTGCGTGTATTGCTCAGTGCTTTTGTCGCATGGATAGGAACAGAGGAGTTGTATGATCCTCTGCAGCTTCTTCCACTTCTCTCCACCCTCTGAAATCCTGGCCATTCCCAGAAGGTTGATAGATGGGTGCTTTGTTCTTGGCTGACTCCTCTTGCCTTCTCCAGCTGTTGTTATCCTTCCTTTTGGCTTACCATGGTCCTGCCTCACTTTGCTCCCGTCTCTGAGGCTGGGCTTTTTTGCCACCCGCCTTGCACAATTCCCTCCTGAAACTCCTGCAGTCAGTGGTCAATCACGCTGCTCTCCTGGCTGCTGCACTAGCTCCCTCTCCACAGTGCTTTCTTTTGACCTGCTTTGTAAGACTCTTGCCTTGACATGATGTTGTTGTCCCAAGGGCTTCTTCAGGGTCTCATGAGCGTCACTGACAAAGGTCTTAGCACACCCTTCTATCTCTGAATGGATCTACTGACCTTTGGGCATTGCATTTGCAATGCGCTCTCCTGCAAGCGTGCTGCTGTCCTGAGATACATCAGTAGCATTTTGGGAGGGGTGTTGTGTAAGTAGGTCTATGGCTTCTGGAGTTTGACATTCAGAGGCTGTAGATAATCCTCCTTCTTCCATGACATGGCTTGAAGGAGCCTGGGGTGGCTGCAGTAGAATTTAATAAACAGTCATCTTCCATGAACAGCTTTAGGATTTCAGAAAACTTGCAGTGGGAGCAATACTCAAATGGAGACACTTGGAACCATTACAAGGTGGCAGCAATGCTCTCAGCAATGTCTTTGGTGGTTTTGTGCAGAAGGCAGAGGAGCTGCTCTGCCAAACTGAGGAAGTTCCCCTTTTCTCCCTCTGCATTCTATCAGTATTCCTGCTTGTGGACCTCCTGTGCCAATGTTCAGCTCCAAGGGGTGCGGGTTTTAGTGTGCCGTTCCTTCTTAGAGCGCCTGTGCAATGGAAACCAGGAGGACATGGGGAATGAACCGTGAAGAAACTGGAGAGAAGGGCTGGAGGAGAAGTGATGGGAGTGACCCCTTAGCACTGTTCTTGACTGTCTCGCGTGTTGACTGCTGTGCTCCCATGACCCCTCTCCCTTTTACTGGGGGCTTCTTGGTCCCTTCTCCAGGCCTAAATGTGCAGAATGCTTGTTTGGAGAGGAGGAACCAAAAAACCCTTGTTCCTGGAGCTGCCTGCATTGTCATGCCAAGGCCATTGCCCAGAATGGGGAGGGGGGAGAGAAGGTCTTCCCTCAGCACTCCTGGAGGGTACTCAAGGACAACTTTCCCTCCATCCCCAAATCCTGCACCCTGCATCAGCTCAGCACAGACCCACACACTCGTCTCCAGGCTACAAGAGCTGTCCTGCCAGCGCAGCCTTCCCTGCTCCTCCAGCTCCTGCCTTGCAGGGAGAAAACAAGGGAAGCCCCAGCCCTCTGCACCACTAAATGTCCCTGTGAACCCTGAGTTTTAGCTCCATGTTCTGGCCCACGTGTCTTGTGGAGCTCTGTCCTGAGCGTGCTCAGGTGCTGCCTGTGCTGGCTGCAGTGGCGCAGGGTGCAGACACCCCATGGCGAGATGAGGGCAGCAGTGAGGCAGCACTCATGGCACTCCTGCACGGGCTCTCTTGTCAGGAGGAGCGTTCACACTGCGGGAGCTGCTCCCCTGTACCCCGGCCCTGCCCAGCGCCGGGAGGCTTGATTCCCAGCACCCAGCGCAGAACCGTGCTCCTTGCTGCACCCCTGGCCATGCACCCGCTGCTGCAGCAGTGTCGCACAGCCTCCAAGAGCAGCTCGCAGTGCCCGCAGCAAGTGCTGGGCTCCTCCTGCCCCAGCAGGGGCAGCAGTGCAGCAGCCCTGTGCCCACCACGGCAAGGGGCGGCTGCAGACAGTGCTCTCCAATCTCTCCTGCCCAGGGAAACTCTTTTTCTAACCATCTTAAGAAAATCTATTTGCATTTAAAAGTGTGTACTGAAAGTATTGTGCAAAGTATTGTGTATTTCTCACATGATCTGAGAAGTGCTGGACTCTCCAGAAGTATTCAGGGGAAGATGGGATGGCCAACGCTTGCCTTCAGTGTCTGCAATGCTGAACTCCGTTCATGACTTAGAGTGTGTGTGGAGGGAAGACTACTGCACATTTCTTATATCTATGGGCACAGGTTTGAGTGTGATAAACACAATATTGAACACATGGGTGAGGCACCAGTGTGTATTCTCTTCCCATATACTTCCATCAGTATCACTGCTTTTGTCTTGAGAAAAATGTCAAGGCACTTGCCTCTTGGAGTACACAGAGACTGCAAGGTGTCATAGCTAGAGTGCTGTACTATCCAGTTCAGAGAAAGTTGTCTCAGTTCTGTGTATTTGAAAGTGAACTGTTTGCGTGTAGATCCCCCTTCACGGTACACATGTGCAGCATGAATGAAGGGCTATGTGGATGAAGCATGCAGCTTTGTGAATATATGAATGAAGCATGCAGCAGCATGAGTGAAGGGCAGCATCAATGAAGGGCTACCATATGTGCCTGCACATAGGAGAAATCCTGGCTCCACAAATGACTTCTCAAGCAGACCCTCTTAAGGAACTGGGGCTCTGGCCTGCATGGATGCTCTCTGTGAAGCCCTAGAATAGTAAGTGAATGCTCTTTGTCATGGTGGGCTGGAGAGGTCCCTGGATGAGGACAGCCAAGGCTGCACTACGTATCAAACACTTGCCATCTGTTGGATATAAGAAGCCCTAGCCTATGTCTTTGGCAGTGCAGGGAGACGTTGTGTGCGGCACCCTGAGAGCTTGAGAGCTGCCCACGGTGGGGCTGGAGCTTCTTCCGCTCTGGGCATCCTCAGAGATGTGTGTTGAAGGAAGTCCTGGAGGGAGCTTTTTGCTAGTCCTCCTGTGCCCTGGTGTCTGAAATCCTGGGGCTCCACACATCCACCTGCAGTGGGGATGTTCTTTGTGTCTGGACTCTCTTGGGAACAACACATAACACTTAATTATAGAGGAATATATTTTTAAACAGCAACAACAATAAAAATACCATGCACAATAGGAACAAGAATAACAAAAAGAACAATAAGAACAACAATATCAAAAACAGTATGAACAATATCAATAACATCTCTATTCTCTGTGCAGGCACTGCCCACACTCAGGCATGAGGTCAATCACGCTGCTCTCCTGACTGCTGCACTAGCTCCCTCTCAGCAGTTCTTTCTTCTGACTTGTTCTGCAAGGCTCTTGCCTTGGCATGATGTTTTTGTTCCAAACTCTTCTTCAGGGTCTCATGAGCATCGTTGAAAAACGTCTCAGCACACACTTCTAACTCCCCTTTAACTCTGATATTGCCTATTGCATTTGTAACTCCCTCCCCTGCGAGGGAGGGAGTCCTGTCCCTCCTGTGCTGAGAAATATCAGTAGCATTTTGCAGGGGTGGGGGGTTGTCGAACAAGTAGGCCTGCGGCTTCTGGAGTCTGATGTTCAAAGGCTGCAGATGATCCTCCTTCTTCCCGGACATGCTTTGACGAAGGTCCTGGGCTGAAGGCAGCTGAATCTTACAAATAGTAATCTTCCATGGGCAGCTTCAGGATTTAAGGAAAGTATGCAGTGGAAGCGATACTCAAATGGAAACTCCAAAAATCACTTTAAGATGGCTGTAACATTCCCACCAGCATCTTTGGTAGCTTTGTCCCGAGAAGGCAGAGAAGCTGCTCTCTCAAGCCTAGGCAATTCCACTTGCCTCCCTCTGCTCTCCCAATTCTCCTGCTCGCAGGGCTGCTGCAGCCCCTCTCTCCTCTTTGGCTCACCCACCACCTGCATCGAAAAGTTATCTGCAATGTTCTGCAGGAACCCTCTCGACTCTTTGCTCCTCGCTGTGTTGTCTTCCCGGCAGATATTGGGATGGTTGAAGCTCCCCACAAGGACCAGGGCCTGTGATCAGGAGGCTACTTGCAGCAGCTTGTAGGAGTCCTCATCCACTTCTTCTCCCACATTAAGAGGCCTGTAGGAACCCCCCAACACAGCGTGGCCCCTCTTGGCTGCCCTTTAATCCTCCCACACAGGCCCTTGACTGGCGCTTTGTCCTCTCCTAGGCAGACCTCCACACCTTCCAGTTGCTCTTCCACATGAAGAGCAACGCCATCAGCTCGCCTTCCCAGCCTGCCCTTCCTTAAAGGCACAAAGCCGTTCATGGCCACGTTCCAGCAATGAGACACACTGTGTCTCAGTAATTGCAATGAGATTAGGACCCTGCAACCACACATACATCTCCAGTTCCCCTTCTCTATTTCCCGTGCTGCGTGCGTGTGCATAGAGACACTGGAGTTGGTCTCCCAATGTGCCTCTCCAGGCTAGTGTGGGCCTGGAGCAGCTCTCTGTTAAGTCGTGTTCCCTCTCCTGCCTCTGGGCATAATTTGCTGTGTCTGGTGGTATCTGGTGTGTGGAGGATGTCATATCATCCTGTAACTTTTTACCAACATACGTGATGGTATCTCCCTCCCCCATGGAATCTAGTTTAAAGCCCTATCAATAAGCCCCGCTAGCTCATGACCAAGGAACTTCTTCCTGCTTTGGGAAAGATCAAACCCATCTGATGCCAATGTGTCTGGTGCCATTTAAGGCTTTCTGCTGCCAAAGAGGAGAAAGCTATGGTGATGCCACTTGCCATGGAGCCATGTATTAATGGAGTGTATCCTCCGGTTGCTTTGCTTGTTGCTGTCAGCAGTGGGGAGAATGGAGGAGAAGATGATTTCCCTATCCACGTTCCTAAGCATCCATGCCAGTTTCTTGAAGTCCCTTTTGATTACTGTGAAGCTCTGCGTTGTCACTTGGTCTCTTGTAAGATGTAGGGCCAGCAATGGGTAATGTTCTGAGGGTGGAAGCAGGCTGGGAAGTTACCTGGTGATGTCCGTAACCGGAGACCCAGAAGAGAGCATGGAGGGAAGACTACTCTACTTTTCCTATGTCCATGACCACATGTTTGTGCATAATAAACACAATATTCCACAATTTGATGAGGCACTAGTGTGTTTTCTCTTCCCATAAACTTGTGCCTGTATCAGTGCTTTACTCTTGAGCATAATATCCAGGCCACCTATGGACCACAGGGAGACACCAAGGTGTCACAGCTGTGGTACTGTTGACTCCAGTTTGGAGAAAGTTGTTTCAGTTCTGTGTATTTGGAAGTCAGTTGTTTGCATGTAGATCCTCCTTCGCAGTACACGTGTGCAGCATGAATGAAGGGCTGTGTGAATGAAGCATGCAGCTTTATGAATGCTTGAATGAAGCATGCAGCAGCATGAATGAAGGGCAGCATAAATGAAGGGCTACCATATGTGCCTGCACTTAGGTGAAATCCTGCCTCCAGAAATGATTTCTTTAGAGGACTATCTTAAGGAATGGGTGCTCTGGCCTGCATAGCTGCCCTGTGAAGACCCAGAGTAGTAAGTGAAGATTCTTTGTCGTGGAGAGCTGTAGAGGTCCTGGGATAAGGACAAACAAGCCTGCTATAGGTGTTAAATTCCTGTCATTTGTTGGACATAAGAAGCCATAGCCTATGTCTTGGGCACTGCGGGGACATGTTTTGTGCGGTACCCTGAGATCTTGAGAGATGCATCGCCGTGGGGCTGGGCTTACTCCTTTGCCCTCCTGCTCAGTTGCATTTGGCGTCTGATATGCTGGGCCTCCACACACATACCTGCAGTGGGGATGGTTTTTGTGCCTGAGCTCGCTTGAAAATAGCACACAGCACTCAAATAATGATACAGAAAAATGTATTTAAACAACTACAACTGTATCATCAAAAATAACAAGAGGAATAAAAATAACAAGGTTAACAACATCAACAACAGTATAATAATATCAACAGCAACAACTAGTAATATAATACGCTATGGAGACAAATCCATATAACAGGTTAGGGAGGGAGTAATTAGGCCAAGTGTTGTTGCAGCTCTGCTTAGCACTGGGCTATAATGGTCACTTGCTAGCAGAGGTGAATTCCCATCTCATGTGGTGGCAACCCCTGCCACCAAACTCCTTGAGCGGAGAGCAGCATCTTCCTGCTCGCAAAACTTGCTTGCTGTCCATTGGCCTACTTGGCCATGAGGGCCCACTGCTGACTCATGGGTAACTTGTCATCAATTAGGTCTTTCAAATCTCTTTCCACGGAGCTGATTTCCAGCAGGTCAACCCCTAGTCTGTACTGGTGCCTGGGCTTATTCCTCCCCAGGTGCAGAATCCTGCACTTGTTCTTGTTGAACCTCATGAGCTTCCCCTCTGCCCAGTTCTCCAACATGGCTAAGTCTCTCTGAAGGGCAGCATAGCCCTCGAGAGTGTCGGCCACTCCTCTCAATTTGGTATAATCTGCAAACTTGCTGAGGGTGCACTCTGTGTCCTCATCCAAGTCACTCATGAACAAGTTGAAGAGCAGGGCCCAGTACTGACCCGTGTGGGACACCACTGCCCACAGGTCTTCAACCAGACTCAGGCTCATTTATCACCACCCTCTGGACTCTGCCATCCAGCCAGTCCTCAATCCGCTTCACTGTCCACTCATCCAGTCCACGCTTCCTGAGCTTCCCAAGAGCCTCCTGTGGCCTCCCCCGTGCCTGTCGCTCTCCCTCCCTGTGCACTCCCGCAGCCCACAGCAGCCCCGCGTGGTTGCTGGCTCCCACACTGAGCCCTCTCTGCAGCCCAGTACTCACCTCAGCCCTCTTATCCTTGGTACTCACAACTCCACCCCTGTTCTGGACATCATCACAGAGAATGTTCTCCATGGCTCTTCCAGAACGTTCTCCTCAAGCTGTGATCTTCGCTGGCACCTGTGGCTCCAGCTTACCCAACTCTGCTGGCCCCGGCTGCTCGTCTCTCGAGTTGCCCCAGCCGCACAATCGCGCATTGTCACACGGCCGCTTTTGCGTGGCACCGCCCGTCCTGCCTAGCCTAAGGTTGGAAGGGACCTCTAGAGGTCATCTAGTCCAACCCCCCTGCACACGCAGGGCCACCTAGAGCACGTG
>JAWLRI010001318.1:0-10400 GCA_034781795.1 Crypturellus tataupa
GGAGTATCCACTATCTTCTTTAGCTCAGCTCTTTGTAGTCGCTTCCCATGGGAAGGCCTCCGTCCCTTAGATATGTTTCCCACAGTTTTGTCCATTGAAGTCAATAAAAAAGTGTCCTATATCATCTTAGTCTGTAACTTGAAGCCCTAGCTCTCAGTACTTCCCTCACATGCTTTTCAGTAGCAGAAGAAAAAAGATTGAGAGACAGGACCTTTCTGTTATAAATCAGAGATTAGTATTTTTTTTTAATATGTTTCATTATGAATTGATCAACACCTATCAAAGACAGTTTCCAGTTGAAAATCTAATGGTTGGTAACTGAACATCAGGAGCAAAAGTTTAGCTCAAACTAGTCAAGATCATTTTTATTATGTATATGCTGGCAAGTAGGGCAGTCCAGTAGCTGTGGATCTGTAGAGCAATTGGTGGTCTATACTGGATATTTCACAATATATTAATTTCAATGTGTTCTATTTCAGACCAGTTCTGGACTGATCTGTGAACTAAAAGTCCATTAGTGTCTGGAGCACCTTCTGGACATTCCAGGAACACATCTTCTGGTTTGGTGTTATCTGTAAGCATAACAGTTTTTATGCTTCAAGATCTCTCTGCAGTGTGAAAGATCATAGCATGGTATGTGGGAATGATCAGGAGATTTGCTTCAAAATTGCCCTCCTAATCTCACCTAATTTGCATGTGTTTTGTGAGTTCTTCTCTTGTTAAAAATCTTACCTGATTAGAGCTAAGCTTGCTTGCAAACTAATTATTTCTGGGTTCAGGTAAAAAACATTCAGTGTATAGCATATATCTACCTGCATCTATCTGTTTACACTCTGCTGAGGCTAGACAGAGAACAGATGTTTCTTATTATAGTGAGAAGTAGACAGATTTGGCAAGAAAACTTAGAAGTGGAGATGGCTTAGAATTTGCCCTCCCTTCTTCATGCAAGACATTTGCCTCAAAGAACTTGAAACCAAATTTGAACAAGGCCCCCAAGGCAATATAGACATAAATGCCAAAGTGATTTCAACAGTTAAAGATCTGGTCAAGAAATTTTTACCTGAGGAAGAAAATTCAGAAGACATGAGCCTTACTACTACACTTTTAAATGTTTTGAGACATACACTTATATTTTTGATGATGAGGGCCACTTTATTTTTCACAAAGTAGTAACTCTGCAAATTAGAGGACAATAAAAATTTTGGAGTCATTAAAGCTAAATTCATCAGTATGCTTATTTGATGATAATACTTGCTGAAATAAGTCTGATCTGAAACTACTTTTACCACCAATACACAGCGGGTGAGCACTTTCCAGGGTATGGTTAGAGGTGGCCCTGACAACTGATCTGAATTGCCATGTTGCACCTTCCATGGTTTAAACAGTAATTTATTTTGCAATCTCTGCATCACTGCTTCTGGAGTGTTTGTCCAGAATATTTAATATTTGAAGAGGTCAATATTTAAAGACATCTTTGACAGCAAATAAAGCCTTCAGGCTGCCTGAAAGTTACTATGTCACACGCTCTGATGGTGATATAGAACTAGAATTGTCACTAGGTGCACTATCAGTGCCTCTATTAAGACAAGAAATTATGGCACCATAGAATAGAACCCATGAGAGAGACTATTTAAAACTTCTGATTCAGTTTCTGAGCATCTTAGTAACGTTCACCAGAGTTTAAAAAAAAAAAAATTGTTAATCCTATTCAAGGCGTGCAGAGGAACAAAATAGTGCAAGTAGTACAAAACAGAGTATCTCACTGAATTGGAAAAGCACTTCTTGAATCTAAAATTCCTGAAGTCAAAGAATCAGGTTAAGCACTGTGTCAAAGGGTATTTATTATGGAAACACTGAAGATCCTTTAGAAAAACACTTGTACTTTTTTTCTAATATCTTTCTGCAAGCGGTTCTGATATTCTGGAGGAGGGGAAGACTTTAAAAATATCACGCCTATTAACAAGAAAGCTCAGTGTTTCAAGCTAAAAATCAAAGTTGATGCCTTTCCTTTTCTTTTTTTTTTTCCCAATAATTTTAGTGTAATAGGCAGACAAAATTTAGTTTAACATTTCTAAATACCACCTTTTAAAAAATGTGGTGATCTGGTTTGGGCCCTAACCTGAACCTTACAAGTTAGATTGTCTATAGTGTCCATAAGACTCAAATGGTTACTAGTAAGTTGAAAAGAGAAAAAGAATAAGATTTATAAAACCTTCTGAATACTCAAGTCTCTAAACTCTCACTCTCCCTCCAGACCTAAAAAGTCTAGGCAAGCTGCCAGAAGTTTCACACCCAGTGCTGAACTGGCATAAAGTCAAAGGTTGCTAGTTATATTTAGATGCCAAAACATTAATGCAGCTCTACTAACTACTGGTCTTTTACACATGCTCTTGCAAAACTAGATATTGGAAATTTTTACCCCTTCTGCAAGCTTTTATTGCTTGCCTCTTCAAGTATTATTTGTTTAGCAGTAGCATCAGTGGCTGGTTGAGAAAGTATCTTGCATACTAAATGTTTCTTCTTCAGTGGTAGCTGCTGATGAAGGTCCCCTCTTCTGCAATAGGAAGCACATGCATAAAGTGCTGCATGTCTTGGATACATTTGTGATATTGGTTCAACCCTACTCTTAAAAAAATGATCTGCTTCTGGTAATTCACCTCTGCATAGTGTAACCACTGAAGGCCACACTGGAAGGTTGCCTCAGTCCAAGCTTTGGAGCTGAGGATTCAGAGGGGGATAACCTGCGCTTTCTTAGGGTCCCAGAATATGTCCAAACTATCACTCAGAATGGAGCACACTTAAGTATGAGTGCAATGTTGCCCTGCCAGTGATATCCCAAGCCTGATCCTTTTTAACAGTGTATGAATACTCAGTGACTAACTGCAACAATTTGGAAAGTTACAGAGCTTCACAATCTGGGATCTACCCTAGACATCCTGGTTTTACCTCACAACATGTGTCTAGCCACAGAGGGTACCACAGTAGTTGTCCTGATCCAGTGTCAGAGGAAGTTTCGATACAATCCCAAGAGCGAGATTAAGACACAAACAAGGTCAATTCCATACAACCTTGTAAGTTTTATTCTCATAAGCGTGATAGGACAGAGAGAAAAAGAAGGGAAAAGGAAAGAAAAGATAAGCAAGCGGGAGAGATGCAACAAGATTATAGTTACCACCACCACCAGTCCAGCTAAGTGTCGTTGGCTCCGCTTCGGTGCAGGTACAGGTGCCTCGGTGCCTCGGTGCCTCGGTGCAGGTGATGTTCAGGGAAAGAAGCCATGCATCTCCGTGCAGGTGATGATTCACACACCTGGAGGGGAGGAATATGTGCTCCTTCTATGTTCCCGTTCTTGAAGAGTCTGCCCACTTTCTGTGTGCTCTGGTGCTCCTCTTTACCCAATTCCAGTGCAAGTGCCGCTCCATAGACACTGCTGAGCATTGTTTGGGTCTTGTGCTGATGGAGATAAAAACACCTGGAGTTGATACCACAGTCCTCACAGAAGTAGGATGCCAAAGCCAAGCAGTCATAAATTGTATGGAGATATCCCAGTCCCCCCAGAGATGGGATGTCAAGACGTAAATTGTATAGAGATAAGACACCTCGAGCTGATAGATGGGATGCCTAGGTCAAGAAGTCCTAAATGGTATAGCAACAATGTCGAGACAAACACAATCCAAAACAGTCTCTTACACTAGTATAGCATAGGTTTAGACCCATAAATTGCAAGCATATTTTTGGAACATAGGTTTTTATCTGCTGCACATTCAATATGCAATTGCTAAATCAGACTTCGCTTTAAGCATAGAAACATTCCCTCTGAACTCATTGGGACTGCTCATGTGATAAGAAACACCATGGGATGAGTCACCTAAAGCTCTGAGCTGCCAAATCTGGTTAAAGAAGTCCCTTGCCATTCTGTGTGTACTGAAGCACCTGCCAAAACATTATGTGGTTTTCTTTGAGTGGCACATTTTTAAATAAGCTCCTTGCCAGAGCACTTCTTGCCATCTTTCCCCATATTCTCGTTTTATGCTCTATTTTTCCTGGTGACACTTCTCCCACATTTCATGCAATAGCATTTTAAACCAAGGCTCTCTGGGATAACCAAGAATTCCAATCATGGCAAATTTAGCATAACATTATTGCTTTTCAAATGTTCAAGTGGCTGACAAAAGCAATCAATATAACAGAGTAGATGCCTTCTTGCATTAAGGTAAAGATAACTAACATATCAAGAAAATAACAGCAGTCTATAGGGAAACATTAAATCTCTGTTCTCCCATGCAATCTCAGGAACACAGTAAAAGGAATACATACTGCAATTAATGATTTACATATTTATAACCTAATCCTCTTGACCTTTGTTAGCCAAAACACCTGAGTAAACAAATCTGTATGCTCAAGTTTCTTGTAACACATGGGAATGTGATGTATGCTTAAATAAAAAAAAATGGGCAGGGATGTAATTGTTTTGTTTTTTAAGGTAAAATAAAGGAGAAAAATAGTAAGATAGAATTTAACAATAATATAGCAAGTGGTAAATGGTACATCCAGAGTATAAAAAGCTATTTTGCTTGTGCAGTTGTCCACTTCAGTTTTGCAATGCTAAGAAGTTGTTTGTTCATTCTCATTCATGCAGCCACCTCTTATTTTCCTCATTTTGCTTCCCAGTAAAGAGCTGACTGGGTATAAAAGTTTGATCAGTATTTTTGAGGATTATAACTAAATCACTGTACTGATTGCAAATTAATGGTCATTAAAAAATCATATTACCTTTACAGGAGTTCTTTGGACAAAAGAAAAATGGTATTTTGACTATTTCCAATTCTTAAGATAGCAAGCATATCCTAAAGGACTGTTAAAAAAAATATAAGTACACTTTTTGATGACTATCTCTTTTGACTTTATCCATCCACTGAAATGAATGAAATCTGAAAGCCAGAGTTATTCTACTGGTGAACTCCTAGCCCCCATGAATAAGGGCCTACCTATAAACTCTAGAAGATGCCATATCAAAGTTTTTAACCAAGTAAGCCAACCTATGCTTCTTTATTTGAGTCAATATACTCGATTATGTACAGCCTACTGACCAGAGTTTAAAATAAAATGTTGAATCAAATACATGCATGCTTTGTGTGCTAGAGCACAATGTTTGCTTGGAAACAAATTGAAAAAAAAAAAGACTGTTGATCCAATCACCAACAATTTGGTTGCTTTTACATGTATGTATTAGGAAGTGCTGGGAGGTAATGCCTCTCTTACAATATTGCATTCATATGATATGCAGAGGAAGTCTGCAAAATTAATTGCTAGAGAGGTTTTGAATGGATAAGGAAAACTGATTGCTATTCTACTCTGAAGAGTCTAAGATATAAAACTCTTGACCTGGGAGCTTGTTCAATAATTACTGGAAGAAAAGAGGATATTTCCCCATGAGTTCCCAAGAGTCCTGTATCTTTTGTTACCATTTCCACTTTGCATTCCCTTTGCAAAGGTGTAAATGACTTGGCAATTACAACTGTACAATGTATACCATTATGGAAGTGTATGTTTCATATTTTAATCAGTGTGACAAATAACTAATTGCATAAATACACAATTGAAAAACATACCCATATGGAAAAAATATATAGAATACTTTTATTTTCATGACTTCCCTAATCTCGGACTGACCTCTTATTCAGTGACATAAGTTTTGCCTGCAATGATACTCTATCCAGTTAACTGTTTCACATTTTTAACTCTTTAAGAACTTTGGTGAGTTGTAAAAGTTTGTAAAATCCTTCTGTAGAAATAATTGAGGACAGAATTTGATGCCCCAAGCTGTGTGACCTGTAGGCAGGATGCATTAGAGAGATCAGGCAGTTGCATTAGAGAGATTATATATTGATCCATGGTAAACCTCCAAACTCAAATATGTGATCTTTTTGGAATTCAAATGAACTCAGCAACAGTTAATGTGCTTTTTTCCGACTTTTATTTTTCTTTATGTTCCTGAATAGATATGTCAGGACTGAGGAGAGTTTCTTCTACTCTGTGTAACACTGATGAAATAAAAAAGTCCTGTTGAAGACAGCCATGCTGGATTCCTCTTCTACTCAATTTATGGCTAATATTCTGAATAAATGTAGACAAGGAAATGGAAATCCTTGATTTGATACATGCAGAAAGCTAAGGATAACCATCAGCAAGTGATAATATACAGAGAAATTGTATATAGGTTTTAAAAAAGGAAAGGATATATTGACAGGAAAAAAAATCCAATTATTTTGTAAAGTTTCTCTCTCATGTTTGTAAATGTACTCTGATGAAAAGTATTACTCATAGCCTCAGTTTTATTTTTAACATTTTTCCATGCCCAAAGTTACTACAGGAATGCAAATAGATGACATGCTCAGTATTCTAGGAAGGAATTAGAGTATTTTTAATCTCATGTTATACATCTTTTTGCAACATCTAGAATATTAAAAATGTACAAATGTAATACAGATGTAAAGAGCATATTGTGTATCAGTAAATGAAAGAAGCTGCCTATTCTCTTCATCACCAGAATTACCCATATCAGCATTCAGACTTTCAAGTTGTGATTATGCTTTCTATTATTTTTGCAAATACATCCCTACAATCTAAATAGCAAAGTCTTCACTAAATTGTAGCAACAACATAGAGACATAAGGCAGGAATAGGTACAGGGCTGAATTTCCTCTTGAGTTCTCTTCTTCCTCTTGTTGTGCCTCATGTGGCAGAACTTTTCTCTTGTTCAACAGAGATTACTGGAAACAAATTCTTATGAAGCAGACAGGCTTTTGTTCAGTTTGAACACCAGGCTTCCAGACCAACTTTGAGCAATCTGCACTGAGAAAGCTCTGTGCTTCTGTGGTCTACTTCTTTTTAGTGACTTCTTGTGTGAGTCAGTTTATAATAAAGAGAACCATTTTCTGAAATCACATATTCCGATCTGAGGATCTAGATTAGCAGGTTCATACCAGCATAGTCTCTGAGACTTCCATCAGATTAGGCTTTAAATTTAGATGCACAGTAGATATTCTTAGGTTGGGCACATAGATGTGTATTTCTTGATGTGCACTAGTTTTATAACAAATCAGAGGCATTTTTTTTCTTGTACTGCTTTCCTACTCATCCTTATTCTCTTTTTGCACAAGAGTGAAAAAAATGGTGTGCATATATAAACTTACTGCAGAAGTCCTTTTCATCATATTTTGCCTTGTCTCTTTTCCTTCTCAAAAAGGAAAACATATGATCCTATGGCTTATCTTCTGTTGCAACCATGATTTGATCATATGAAATCCAAGATTGCTCTGTTCTTTAAACTAGTCAGTATGTTGCCCATCATTTTGTAGACATGCAAGAGTCCAAATAATTTGGTGGGTTTCTCTGCTGCTTTTCCACTTCCCATCCTTTTCACTTCCAGAAGACTGTGTCTTTGTGCATTTCTACAAACTGAGACACTTATTAGGATTGAGTTTTCCTGACATGCTTACATCACTCCAACTTGTTTGTGAAGCATTTGGTGTAACTACTGAAGTGCATTCTCCTATTTTCTTAGTGACAGTAGCAGACAATCCCTCCCATCTATTACTTAGAAGTTGTCATCACCTAGCACCCATTTCTGAGTATTTTTAACTAGTCCTCACCTGCTATATACTTTTGTTGCATGCTTTGATGAATCGTATGAATATTGTATAAGTGTATCTTTTACTATAATATACACTTTATAGACCTTTCACTTCATCTGCAGTTAAAAAGAGAAGAATGAAAATTGCTAAGAGGTCTTGTGTTTCTTCCTCTGATTGTATAACAAGTCCCAAAATGCAAATTCATGTGTTTATATCCCATTCTGCAGAATGGCCAAGCATTTTACAGCTATGAACTCCAGGGTGGTGGCTCTTATTCTTAGTATCAGTTCCACCTAATCTGCTTGCTTTTCCTCTTAATCTTGTTTTTTTTTCCCAATTATTATTCCACTTGAAGCTACATGTTCTGTTCTCTCCTCTTTCAACTGATACATGTATTTTTTTCAGCTCTATTAAATGGCTATTTTTTGTCTAGGCCCTGTCTAGGGGAAAAAAAAAAAAAAAAAACAGAAAAAAAACAAAACAAAATGCAAAGCACTGAGAATGGCATTGTGGAAAGCATGTTATTCCTATTTACTTCAGTGCAGCCAAGCTTTTACTCTCTGTCTTCCTCTAGGTTTTTTCACACTCTCCACTCCTCTCTCCCCTTCACACAATTAAAGTCCAAACGCAACTAGAGTGGGAGCTTGAACCTGCCTTTTTCACATCCCGAGCCTTCCAATCCCGAAGAAATTGAATTAGTGGGAATGGTCTCCACCACCTTATGCTAGCACTACATACTGTGGAAAAGGTACCTATCCTCTGGAGAGGACTGAGTTGTGAATGTGATTCAGAGGCAAATTATTTTTAATTACATAGAGCAAGCCACGTTTGTTCTGGATGTTAGTGCACTCTCTTGTCCACATTTCTTATTGAATAGCTTTTGTAGCTCTCTGCTCAGGATTGCTGATGTTTGTGAATCTTGCTCTTGGAGATTCGTATATGCTCTACGGGGAGTCTGGGTACCTAAAGTGGCATTTGGATTTCACTAGTAACTGAAAGCCTGTCCAGTGTGTAATTCACAGGCATTAGGCACTGGCATTGTAGATTTCTTAGCTCTATCTCTATAGATGTAATTTCTGAAATCTATGCCTACATTGTGTATCACCAAGACTGTCAGTGTTTTTTAAGTTTGCAACATCCATTTATCACTCAATTAAAAGAGTCAATTTGAGGCGGAGGAAAACTTAAGTACAGGATACACTTTCAGGAAAAAAAAAAAGCATAGGAAAGTTTTTTTAAACAACAGCGCCCTCTTGTGTATTAAAGAAACAATACAAAGCAGCTTAAAAAAAAAGGCATGGTGCCTGCATAGGTCTGAATATGTGAACATGTAAATTTAGCAGAACTTGGAAAGAAATTAGTGTATTGAACCCTGCAATTTGATTAGTGAAGACAACACAAGACGGAGCTAACGGTGGCTTGCTGAGTTCACAACTTAGCACTTCTCTGGGCATAACTGGACATTTGTAGTGACAGGGTGGAAGAATATTTATGTAATGCAAAAATGTTTTGCAACATTTCCAAGCATGTGTATTTGACTTATTTGTCATGGAAAAGAACATGGAAAATATCATTTTTAAACAAAACATTCTAGCTAATTTGATTTTTTTTACTTACAAATATATTTTTAAAAATAAATGTTGAAAATCAAAACATTATGTTTTCATGAGTATAGATTCACAAACTCTTGTTGTCAATAACAAAGACTTGCGATTCTGCAAAAGTGCATGTAATATGTTTGAGCAGGTAACAGATCATAGTTTTTCCAATAATCTCTTTGCTTCTGATTCCTTAATGGCCTAGTCCTTGCACTGCCAGAACTCTGTACCTCTTCCTCTATGAGATTGTACATGGGGAAATACAGTAAATTATTAGTTTTGCATTTAACTAATTTTTTTTTAATCAAAAACTTTTATTTAAATTTCGTTTCATTTCCTTGGAGTATTTTTTAAATTATTATTATTTAACTATTAGAATCACAGACAGTAGTGCACTGACTTTTTAGACATAAACTCATTTCTTGTTCACTGCACTTTTGAAAATATGAAAACAGACATTAAAAATGCACTGAACCTTAAAAGAAAGGATAAACTCAAGTGGTTTTAAGGTTTGGTGATTTTTTTTCTTTTTTTTTTCCTCCATAGCATGACTTACTTAGCATAAATCATATAGATCTGAAACTGTGTGAATAGTAAATATACTTGACTGTCCTTTGAGTCTTTTGCAGGTGCCAAACTTGTTCAGGGTCAGGTCTTTGAGTGTGAAGGACAGTGAGAATGAAGATGACTTTGTATTATCACCTGGACTGCTTATTTCAGTCATTTTTATTTAACAAAAAATGATCAATGTACTGACAAGTAAATAAGAATTGAAATTAGTTGGATATCACTATGCTACTACCGATTGGATGGTTTAATGAGGTCCTCGGATTGGCCCCGGTGGGGTCGGTCATGACTTTGCCGGAGCATTGAGAATATGGTCGAACTTGACTAGTTAGAGGAAGTAAAAGTCGTAACAAGGTTTCTGAAGGTGAACCTGCAGAAGGATCATTATTATTATTTTTTTTAAGCACCAAGGAAGGCCAAGGCCCATTTGGAATTAGAGTTAGTGAGAGATGTCAGGGACAACAGGAAGGGTTTCTATAAATACATCAGGAGCAAGAGGAAAGACTAGGGAAAATGTTAGTCTGCTGCTGAATGGGGAGGGGGCCTTGGTGAGAGAGGATGCAGAGAAGGCAGAGTTACTAAATGCAGCCCTGGCTTC
>JAWLRI010001319.1:0-10391 GCA_034781795.1 Crypturellus tataupa
CTGTAATGCCAAAACTTCTGTTAGGCCCTAGTTTTTCTCTAAGTTTCCCCTTTTCCAGGCCATTCTTCCACAGTCCTCCTCACACAGGTACAAGTTGTGTGGTCATCGCACTATGTCCAAGCAGCTGATACAGAACAAATAAATTGCTCTTCCATTAGCTATCCAGAGCTCAACACAATGCTGCTTCTGTGGGACTTTTGTGCTGCTCCCTCTTTATCAGGGTCGCGGTCTCCATACCATCCCTGTGACTAACTCTAAGAAAACAGCAGAGACTCACAAGCCATTTTTCCCAGGAGAGAGGGAAAGAGAGATACAGATTCTGGCTTATTCCAATCAGAACTTGCTTATTTGTGCAGAAATAGCAGCCCTGGGAGAACTGCCTCCAGGCCCATAGCACACAGGCAGCCCAGGTGCGCACATACCCATCCCTGGTAGCCCTGCTCTCACTGCAGGATTTTCTCCAAATACAGAGATTAAGGCAATGGCCAAGCTTCACTCTCTGAGGCTCCTCTCCAAAATCTCCCGTAGAACAAACCAGTCACACTCTAATGTGACTTCGATGACTAAGCTTCGCTTTAACAGGTAAACTCATTGTAAACAGATGTTTGTAACTTGTAGTCACCTCATCATCCTGCATTGCTTTCTTGCAAGTCTGAACTTACAAAGCTAATTTCATAATTTCCCCGTGTTTCTCATGTGCTTCACCTGAAGCTGTGAAATACAGACCTTGAAGTAGGAGGTAGCTGGGCAAGGCTGACAAATGCCAGTGTCAGTTTCCCATGCCCACAGATAGCTCGAGTGAGAGAGGCACATTGGATCTGCTCCCCAGGCTTCAGGCAGAAAGAACTACTACAGAAAGGACTACTTAGTATCGGTGGAACACAGCACATCATAGCGCTGAAGATGTTTTTCTTTCCCCAGAGGAGACAACATGCAGACTACAGCAAAACTCCGCATGTGGCGCCAGCGGTTATCGTGGTGAGATGGAAACCGAGATGTTTGAGCTCCTTTGCTCGGCTACGGCCTCATCTCCTCCTCCGTCTCTGATCTTAGTCTCTCATTTGCTCAAGGTGCAACACAGCAGCAAGCTATTGTCACCCTGGGGTTCCTGTCCTGTTTTCCCACCTTCTGTCCTTCCCAGGGCCATTCCTTCCCCTTGGAGAGCTCCCGGCAGCCTGGGGCTGCCTCTGCCTCCCACCGAGGGCTCCTGCGCTGATTTCCCAAGCTCTGACAGATAAGGTGACAAAAACCCTGTTTGGAATAGGAATCACCAAGAAAGGAGAGGTGGGAGCCCACCTGTGGAAGTGCGAGGCCACAGGGCCATGCAGGGACCTGCAGGAATACAGGCAGGTCTGGCTTCCCTCTCCTCCTCACCCCGAGGAGCAGGGCTCTGGCCTGATTTCTTTACTCCTGTTGAACAGTAAGATGGATGCTAGATGCAATTTTTTCCTACAAACGTATCAGACCAGGAAAGCTTCCACATCCTCTAAAGCCACATTCAGATGCCTTTGGAGTGCCTCTGCTTGCTATCCCTTGTGTTGTCTGCCACACGTCTCCCTTCTTTTCCACCTTGACCACTATCTCTGTGACTCGGGAACAGCTATTTTGCCTCCCCTTTGCATGGGACTGGGGCACAGAAACAGCTGTCTGAAGATGTCTACAGATCCTTGCAGCTCTGCTAGCTCCCTGGGGAAAACAGACGCTTCTATGGCTTCAGCCATCTGACCTGCTTTCCAGGTTTGCTTTTAGAGAAGAGCTAAAAATTCCTCCATTTAAACACCGGACTGATGATGCTCAAGTGCTTGAAAATCCTTGGATCCCAATGGTTAAATCTGCAGGATTGGTCCAAAAAGAACGCAGAAGTTAAAGAAGTTGAAATTGCTTTTGTTGGATGCTGGCTCTCACAGACAAGCCAGCAGAAAACTGGACAGTCCAAATAAATCCTGTATTAATGTAATTAGATGACAAATATGTCTGTGCATGTATGTAAGTGCCAGTACAGTGCAGGGATTGCTTTGCAGCATCAGGGGAAGAATCAAGGTGCTTCAGTCGACAGGGCTTTTCCTGCACTCACTGTATCTCTGCCTCCACCTGCTTGGAGACCCAAGGGATGTTCAAGGAGACAGACCACTTCGGGGCACATTGCAGTGGTGCTCCTGGGCACCCTCAAGGAAAGCAAAGAGCAGAAGGTGCTGGGAACACTAAGAGCAGCTGCACGTGTCCCCCCTCCAAGCTATGGTCTGGGCTCTCCTGGCTGGGCCATCATGCAGGGCTTTAATGGTGCAGATGTCTGCAGGAGGACGTGCTGCCAGACCCCATAGCCAAAGCACCTGCCAAGGAGACTCTGCCAACATCTCCTGCACCACAAGCAAGGCAGCGACGTGACTTCTTCACGCAGCAGCAGAGCGAAGAGTCACGAGGGCAACGCGGGGCGACCCTACGCACGAGTCTCCCACGTGGTGCAGGGCTCGGCAGGGGGAGCACTGCCCTGGGGCTCCCTGACCTCCCCACAGGATGTCCCCCTGTGCCATCCCCTGCCAGTCAGCCCTGTAGCCTCTGTCCAGCTCTGCCGGGCAGCCGCTTATTTGGCAAGGGCTCTGCTAACGTTGCTTGCATGAGGTCCCTCTCTTACTCTTTTCCTAGCAGAAAGTGTGGCTTAATCCAGATGCCCGCTTCTTCCCTAGGCTCTTCCTTCAGGAATACCTCTCCGTGGTCAGGAGCAGATGTGCACTTGCTGGGATGCCAGGAGACAGGTTCTGGCCCTGTGTGTCTTGGGAGGGATGAAGTCACCGAGATGTGATGTCTGTTTCCAATCTCCAGCTGCTGGTAGGAGGCCCCATTACCAACTGTCTGAGCATTGCAGGCTGTTGGAAAATGCATGAGGAGGGCCAACACTGTGAATGTGCACAGACCAGCATTCAGGCAGGCTTTTACAAAAATACACTGAAATCTGATGATTCTGTAAATACCTGTGTTAAGCTCATTAAATAGAGAGTCTGTTGGGGCAGCCAAAGGTTTGCATACAGAGACAGATGTGTTGCCTTAACTCACCGCAGGAGCCATAAGCTGAAGCCACTAGTGCATTCAGGGACTGTCATGGTGAGGATGAGAAGCACCATCCTCCTCCACTCGTGCAGGGGGATAAGATGCTCCATCAGAGGAGTCTTATGTTGGCGACACACAGCCTTGTGATCCTGCCACTATCCTGCTGCCTTCCCCTTCTCCAAAACACATTGTCATCTACCACGGTGACATGGGAAACCCATCACAGTGAGAAGCAGCAATGCTCTCCATCCCCTGCCAGCCGCAGCGTTGGCAGTTGCAGCTTCCTATAGCTGCAGAAATCACAACTTGGACCTCTTCAAACAAAGAGAAATCTCTTAAAACAAGAATTGGAACTTACTTCAGCTGCAGTTTACCACTGTGTAAGATTTCACTGCTAAAGGGGTTTGTTAAAAGGAAAAGGTTTGTTGCTACTCTTAGAAAGGGCATACAAACAAAATAAAAATTGGTTCTACTCTATTCAGCATCTCTGTTACTTTCAAATCAGCTCAGTTACTTGTTTTCCAGTGGGTCAGCAAATGATCCAAGTAGGGGAGAAGTAAAGAGGGATTTGGAAAATAATTTGGAAACTTCCCTTCTGTGGAACATTTCACGGTGGGCTGGCTTGCACCCACAAATACACCCCGTGGTCCCAGGCAGGAAAACTAGACAGTATCGCTATCAAGGAAAGCTGCAAGGTACTCAAGTGAACTTTTGAACTGAGGCTTGACATTAAACTCAGAGCACTTTCAGTGCTCCCTGCGTTGGACCGAAACCACAGCGAATAGAGAATTTAAACCACCGATCTAGCCTAGGAAAGCTCTGCACCAGTTCAAATTTGCTTGGAAGAATTTGCTGCGTTATGTTTGTGCCTGCAGAATTTGTGCCGGGTTACATCACGTCTGTCTCCGCTGCTGCTCTGAGAGTCCATCAACATGTAACAGTGGCTCTTTCGGAGCTTTTCCATGGCTCCCTTCAGCATGCAGCCCCATGACCTACAGCGCAGTCACTACACAGGTTCCATCCCGTAGCACCATGCTGGTGGCCTGGCTCCTAAGCAGGCCCAAACCAGATGAGATGCTCCGGGACAAGGGCTTGCCCTACGTGGGCCACACCACCTGCGCAGGCGATTCCCCCTGCAGCACATGGGTCTCTGACGCATACGAGGTCGGTTTCTTTCAGCCTTTCATTCTGCCTCTTGCTCGTATGAAGGCTGGCGCTGGGGTGGAGGACACCCGAAGATGCCCTGGTTGGCCTGGCATAAGCTGGGACCTGTCTGGAGACCAAGGCCCAGGTGCACAACGTGTGTTCTACTGTCACGACAGTAGCTCTCCCCACATACCTGTTGGGTCTCCACTCTCTTTGCATATCCTTCTTCCTGTTCACTCCAGGCTGACATCCTTGATGCCAAAGACCCCATCCGGCAGCTCTCATAGCCTACACACGACGCACACACAGCAACAAGGTTTTATTTAGCTCTGAAACACTCACAGCAGTGAAATCACACACCATCTACCTCCTCTCCTCAGGCAGACATCCACTGCTCTGGAAAACTCACAAAATGTGATGTGAGCTTTAAAGCTAAATTACAGCTCCACACAGTGATGCAGCATCTGCCAAGCGATTTCCAGCCGACTTTTCCACTGTGTCTTTTGGTTTGCTCCTCCCGGGGCAGTGTGTTGTGGTTTACTGCAGCATATGGCAGCTTGGGCTTCCTTTGGCTTTTGTTGTCCTGTGCTGACATGCAGAACGTTGCCACTTTGTTAAACAGCTTGAGGAAGAGCAGAAGGGAAGCCCAGTAGGGCTTTCTGCCTTCATGGAGTTGCTCTGCACATCCATCTTGGGGAAATACTTGCTCCTTACCTCAGTGCATGAGGTACCTGAAAAAATTGTCTGGCAACACCTTTTTTATCCCAAATCTCCTGTTTCTTTGGTAAGACAACTCCAGGGGAATGACAACTACTGATGCTTTCAACCCTCAAGAAAACAGACTGTGCAGATAAAAACTTACCACAAGCATCTTCATGGGGATTAAAGATCATTTTCCCTTTCCTGCATAAGGGACCTTGGACCTGTGAGTGGGAAATACCCACAGCAGTAATGAGGAGTATGCACACACCAGTTCCTTTCTAGAGCAAAGGAACAAGAGAAGATGGTTTCTAAAGGGAGAAGGACAACCACCTAAAAAATATCACAATGTCCTGCTAGCATGGGACACGTCTAGGCAGCCAGGCTCACCCAGAAGGGTCGTAAACATCTCCCTGTGGGCAATGCAGCATTCACCCAAACTCCTGCATCACATCCTTGTCCATCATTTTCTCCTGCCTACCTGTCTGGCAAAAGACAGTCTGTGATGGCTGAGGGCAACATCTGCTTACAGAGACTCACACTTTCTCCAGCATAACAAAAAAAAAAGGTGATCTTCAGCACTGATCTAAATGGATAATATCTCCTCCTGAATCTCAGTCCTCTCAAGTCTTCTGCCACCACTCATCACTATTCTCACATATCTTTGTAAAATGGGGAAGGGGATGGGTCAAACTGAGTAATCAGACCAAATAACCTCTGCTATGTTGACAGTGACTGTTGACAGTGACTTCAGTGATGAGAGCATCGTTCCTCCGCAGTACTTACATGCTTGGGAAATAAAGAAATGCAGCTGTAAAAAATGTTGCCTGGCAGAGGAGCCGTGCTACTGTCACTGTGCAGGCAGGAGGCCAGAACTAAACGTCTACCAGACTTGCGGATGCCCAAGAAGCATTTCCATCTGAATGCAGCAGCAACCAACTTTGAAGGTAAAAAGGCAGGACCACCACAGTCTGCCCCTAAAATACCCCTGTCTGCAGCAGAGCTGGCACTCAGTCCTCCACATGGAAAACAAATGACAATTCAGACAGGGGATACTAGCTCAGCAGGTCCATGCCCATGGTAGCACAAAAGAGCCATTCTGTGGTCTTATTAATCCATCAGCAACTGCTAGTGATAAAATCCTTAAACCACAACTTGAAGCGACTCAGCTCTACCCTACCAGGTGATCTCACCAGGCACAGATTTCCCACACCAGTTTGTCAACTGTCTTCTTTGAAGGAAACTCCATACTGAGCAGCTTACAGAAACTTTTTACAAGAGGCTAAAAGCTACTGACTGGCGGGATGTCACCAAAAGAGGTGCAATTCCTGCCATGAACGTGTTCTGTCCTGAAACAGAGGTTTCAGCAAACAAGGGACTAAAAACTAGTTTTCTAAATAAAACTATGGGGAATGAGAGATGATAAAAGGCAATGGGACTATATAAGTAATTCGCAGTTTATAGAGGAGTATATATGTGTATATACATGCATATATATATATACACATATACGCACATGCCTATACACCGTCATTGTAGTTCTCTGTGCATGGGGTGAAGTGCTAAGTAGTAAAGAGCAGCAGCTCTGGGAAACGTGGAGCCACCCCCATCTGTGGTGCTGGACTGGGGTGGTTTAAATTTCACTGAAATGTACCCACTGTTGCATGGAAAAACTCCATTATTTTTAGTAAAATGTCCACTTGAGAAATGGCCCTGGACTTATTAGACACATGGCATGATTTGCAAAGCTGGTTACACAGGATTTAGAGTGGTTCTATTCTAGCCATCAGATCAAGAAAGTTAAAAAACAAGTTCCAATTTTTGGGAAAAAGATCTCCTACACCTGAGGTAGTAATCTAAACATGGGATACAGAACATACTTGAGCCACACTAAAACAACGGAACAAGACTTCCCTTAATACAAACCAAAATTGAATGTACAAAAAGAACAAAGATGAAAAAAATGCAAATAGTTTATTTGCTGCATGAAGAAACTTCTTGTAAATTACATATAAAGAAACTTGCTATGCTGTAGTGTATAATTTTCAATATTCCATAAATATAATTGTAATTAATATACAAACCAAAACAAACTAGAAGACTAAATCCACCAGGTAACCTACAAAATGGTTCATCAAGTTTCATACTTTGCAGCATTAGCATGCTTAAAATTTTGTTGTTTTATGTGTTGCAGCAAAAGTCTTTTCACATTTCTTTGGAGCATTTTCAAAACCATCTAACTATAAGATACTGTTCATAATTAGCAGGCATTAGTTAAACCACCCAAGAAAAGTAACACCAAAGTCTAACTGATGCAAAGACATATTTCTTGTTTGTGTTTTTAAAATCCATTTCAGTTTTTCTGGGGTTAGGAATTATCTAAGTAAGTGCACTATGAGTCCAGTCAGACTGAGGCACCGCTGACTCTTGTCATATTATGACTCTATACAAACTTCATAGATTATATAGCCCTGGAGATTTTTCTATTAGAGACATATTTGCTAACAGGAATGAAACAAATAACATAGTGAAGCTACAAGCCAGTTAGAATGGTTGTACCCTCAAGTGCAGCATGTACTTAGAAATACTCTTCCACAGTTTTATACTATACCACATCAGGCATTTCTTTTTTGACCTCTAAATTTAAAAATGCTGACAAAGGCTCTATCAATGCCCATGGCCTCTAGAAGAAACACGTAGAAATTTTTGACACCTTTTGCTGTTCTCTACCAATCATTTCTACATGTGTTGAAACAGGGGGCTGAACTGTATTTTACACTTCACTGCCCTGGGCCATGTTGACAGACAGGTCTATTATTCGGTACAGAATTTTTCAAACTGAAAGCACTTCACTATGCTTCACTATTACCAAATACTTGGGGGTATAAAAAGAAACTTTCTAAAACACAGTTACCTAAAAATATTTGTTAAGAAGTTTAATGAAAATATTATGTAGAAAAAAAATGATTTAGTTACAAAAAAAAATTCATTAGAGGGCCAATAAAAATATACTGAAGAGAAGATCTTTACAAAAGCGAAGTTAGGAAGTTCAAGACATTGACATTCACTGTAAACATCATGTGTTCACTAGAATCTCTTGTCTGAAGTGTATGTTCTGGTTTTGTTCCTGAGCTTCATGGCTAACACTTGCATAGATAGCTAAACCTATCATAAAGGGTGGTTTGTACAGACTTTTCTGTACTGCTTTGTACAGAACTTCAATAAACTAATGATTTTACCTTTTGAAATAGTTTAGTTCTACAATGGGCAGTTCAGGGAAACTATGAAGCACGGTATGATTTCTGCGTACTCAGTGCATTGGATGGATTGGGACAGCTACCTTATTAATCTTAAATAATATGAAGTGTAGCTGCTTGATGTTCTGGCTCACCATAAATATCTACTTCTGCTTGTTGCTGCAAGGCTGCCCAAACTCTGCTATGTCAAAGACTGAATATAGCAAAATATCAGGAATCTGAGGCCCATAACACCTAGCAATTAAACTCCCCACTAATAAGATGCAGCTTATAAATAGTACAGGAGACCTCATGGAAAATTTCACCTTTACCCAGACGATATGAGTGCTTGCATCCAGATTAGCCTTCCTCTCTTGAAGGAAGCTACAAAGTACATTCAGAATCAACGTGACATGGAGTGGTCTAAGTAACAAGTTTGAAGAACATACTTGTATTTTGGATATGAAAAGCGGGCATGTGTTTGCTATTGCACATGCAAATGCACATGAAAAGTGGTAGAGATGGATAAATCCACCTCGCAAACAGCACAACAAAAAGAAAAAGCAGCAAATTGACATTGTAAATCTTATGTTAAGGCAAATCTAGATAAACATCCATATCAGGACTAATAAAACTGGGGAGTTGTGTTTGTTTTTGTTTACTTTTTCTGTGATTGGCTTTTGCACATTGATAAAATTTGTTTAAGCACTTTCTGGACATCTTCATCCATTTGACCCTAGACAAGGGGAGAAAGAAAAAAAGAATTAAATTCAAACACCTCTCTAGTCCTTAAGAAGATTTACTATTTTTAAGGTATATTAATATATCAGTTTCCCAAGGAAAGTTGCTTTAAATTTGTGCTTAAATAGTCAGACTATCAAGGGACATTCTTAATATCTGCAGAAGAAACATATTTCACTAAATACCAATACTGCCTACCTGATAACACACAGTCATACCTGCACAGCATATAGAAGATGCATCCGGTAAACTGAGACAATTTCCTGATGTTGTTTCTTCATTTCCTAGAAAACAGTTAAGCAGAAAGTCATGGAACATTCAGAATCACTCACTTCAAAACACTACAACTAGATTTAGGGAGCCCATGTAAATTGCAAGGGATAAAATAGTCTCTTATGCACCTACAGATAACCAGCTCAGACAGTACTGTGTTTCTGGTCATTGAAAACATAGCTTGTTGGGAAGTCTAGCACACAGAAATCCTGTAATTCCACCCATCCTAGTGAACCAGATACTGAGCTAACATAGACTATAGGAAGCACCAGGTTGCAAAAACATGGAATGAACTCTACACTATATCAGAAACCTAGTGCAGGGAAGATACATATAAAGGTCTTAATCATAAAATCTTTGACTAATAACTACACATTCAAACAAGGGAAGGCAAATTCCTTTCCTGTATCACAGACTGCCACTTCTTGAAAGCCATCTCTCTGCATAGACACAAAGCTGTTTGGAAAGCTAGCCTAGCAATGACAGGAAAGAACTGAACAGTCCTGTTGTAAATCCGACCCACTTTCCTAATGCACGTCGTGTCTTCGCATTTCACACCACTTGATCATTTTCCCTTTCCTGCATAAGGGACCTTGGACCTGTGAGTGGGAAATACCCACAGCAGTAATGAGGAGTATGCACACACCAGTTCCTTTCTAGAGCAAAGGAACAAGAGAAGATGGTTTCTAAAGGGAGAAGGACAACCACCTGAAAAATATCACACTGTCCTGCTAGCATGGGACACATCTAGGCAACCAGGCTCACCCAGAAGGGTCGCAGTGGCGTCCCAGCGTGTGCCGGTGGCAGGGAGTTATTGTCTTGTCACACCTCCCACAGTCCACCACCAAATCGGGGCACCTCTTACCCTTATGGATCATACGATCCCTTACCTCGAGGTTATGAGATCCGGGGACCTAGAACGTCGTCAGGTAGCGCTCCCCCTGGAAGCGTTCCCCTGGCGAAATGAGTTGGGCGGTCCTTCACAGCCAGGGAGGGCCTGGTGATTACGGGATCCCGGACGAGCCCCCAAAATGTTAGTCTGTAATCCCAGTAATCACCCACACGCTCAACCTGGTGGTTTAAAAGCAAGCTTTATTAGCCGACCAGCGTCGGACTTCTTACAGTTGGTCCTGAGATCCGCGCCGTCTGAGGAGAGGTTCATGTTTTTATAGATGACTGCAACTTTCCTCATTAAATGTTATCTACGACTACCATTATTTACGACTAATCCTCCCTTCACAATTCTGTTTG
>JAWLRI010001320.1:0-10372 GCA_034781795.1 Crypturellus tataupa
AAAAACCCAAAAGATTTCAGCACTGTTGCTCCGTCTCAGTTTCTGGCCCTTGTGCCCTGCAACATATTTCAGCCCCTCACTTTACAAGCAAAATGAAAGGTTTTGCACCCCAGTGTCAGATTCCCTCTGTTGCAAAGAGGGGTTGGATTTAAAGATGCTACATGGTCCTCCCCAATGTGAGATTCCCAGTCCCTGGCCTTGGATAACCCATCCTGATCACATCACGTCAGAGATGTTTTAACATCACAGTCAGGATGGAGGAAAAGAAGCGGAGGAGGAGGAAAGGGGATGAGGCAGGACCCTAAACCCTATTGCACTAAACGGTACCTAGGTCTCAGCCTCTCTTGGAGGTTTTAAATAGTTTTTTTTTTTCCTCTGTAAAATTCATCCTTTTAAAAGCAAAGTGTTTATTCCAGTTTAGTACAAATAAGAGTTAAATATGGACTGATCAGTTTAATAGCATCATCACTGCTATTAAAGTGACTGTAAAACTAACATTGAAGCATTTCACATTAATTCCCTTTCGGTGACTGCAGATCTGATTTACCTTGACAAATCCGCTGCTATTCTAAAGCCGCAATGATAGTCAGCAGGGCTGTCTCAGTCGGCACTGCCAAAAGTAGGTGTTGGACTCAAAAATGTTAAGCTCTGTGAAATATATGGAGAAAGCAAAACTCTTGATTGGAGCACCGAACTATCCATCTAGATAACAAGGTCATAATGTTAGTGTTGACAATCTAGTTTTCCTCCAAATCATTATTTTTAAGCAGATCTCATAGAAAAGATGAGATCTGAGTCACCGTTATCGCTCTTATAGTATGTGGCCTTGGGAGAAAGTCTGACCCTGGATTAAAGCAGAAGAACATTAATACATAAAAAAAAAAAGAAAAAGATAGGTATGTATGTCCATGTCACTAAAAAATAATGACTTTTTTATTTTTTGTCAAAAATCTCAACTGCATCACCTTTTCCTCTTGTTCCTAGATATGGCAATTTTTTAAAGAAAGCAGAGATGTTTGACCATGGTTTTGCAGTTTTCCAGACATCCCCTGTAACACGTTTTCTTAGCCGGGACCACCAAAAAGAGAATCAAAACTGGCAATTCACTTTTTCCTATCGACTTGTATATTTTTTGCAGGAATTTTACCAATAAAAGAACCAAATAATCTATATTTATGCTATTCCCAGAACTTTACACCCAATGGCAACCTCTCCCTTCCCCTGCCTGCGGGTTAGGTATTGCTGGTTGAACAGACCCAGAAACGGGAGACCAAAGGCACTTATTCGACATTAGGGACAGCCACAGGATTCAAGATGGGATCATCATGTTGTGTCAGCATGTCTGCTACCAACCCAGAGCCACATGTGCCTTTTCGACACTTCTTCACCTAGGAGCACCCAAGGGAAAAGCGTTGGCTGGGCAGTTGGTCACATGGTGCCATGCCACCCATGGAGACTTTCAAGTAGCTTAACCTGAAGAAAAAGGTCCAGGAGGCAAAAGCGCCCTGCTCTTCCGTTACTCATTTTCCATCCCACTCAGGACTGAGGTTAGGAAAAGCTTCATGGGCAACTTGGCCAAGGGAAGTGGGAGCGTGTCCAGCATTTTGAGGATGGTGGGTTTCTACTCGTGGACACAGACTGGCTGTGTCACCACAGGCAGACCCATGGTGGTTTGGGACCTGCCACACACAGATGCCTGGGAGATGTGGTCAGGAAAGCAGCGCTCCCTTCCCACAGAAAGTCCTCCTTTTCAGTGGGAAAAACTCCACTGGAGAACAGAAGGAAAGCATCTACATCTGAATTTTATGGAAGGGTATGAGAGAAGGGGCTTTGGCAGTGAGTAGGGGGAATATAGTTGTTTTTCCGTGGTGCTCCTCATTTTGAGAAGCTGCCCTGGGGTGCAACAAAGTTCAACAAAGGCAAAGTCTGGCATTGGGGCTGGAATAGCGCCGTGCAACAGCATAAGAAAGCAGCTCTGCAGGAAAGGACCTGGGTGTCCTGGTGGACATCACGTGGCAGAGAAGTCAGCAGTGTGAAATAATATTTTGTGAATGGTACTAGCCCACGTAGTGCTTGTTGGTCTGTGGATCTGGTAGATATCAGATATAAGAGAGGGAAAGTAGTTATTATAAAGGTGCATTTCAGATTCACCCTAGCACTAGGGTAAAATAAAATCTACTCCCAAGCTACAAACTCTGTTGACTCCCCATAGCACTCAGTGACAAACAAAAAGGAATTAAAGTGAAGATCCAATCTTTGAAGCTTATGTTCATCTAAGCCTGGTAGCTCTGGAGTACAAGCTGAGATGCATGTGGCACTTCAAAATTTCCTTTACGGGTTTTAAGAGAGAGATACTAGAAACCATACCCAATCTGGTCCCAGAGAGGAGTTTTCAGGCAGCCCCCAAGCCTCCAATACCTTCTCCCCCTACACACAGAGCAAGCTGGAAGGGTGGATTTTCATTTTTGACATTTTGCAATGGGAAGTGTCCTTATTTTTTAGAGAAGGAAATAAAAGCTGTATAGATGGAAAACTTCCTCCTGAGGACCCAGGGTTCAGGTAATTTACTCTTCTGCTCAATGGCATATATGGATTTTGACTATCTGTGTTCTAGCTGGTAGCACAGTAGTGTGATGCCCAATTAGTATTAAAGGTTTCAAAGGTATGGGAGCCCTTGTATTACAGATACAGCTTGGGTTGAGTTGACACACTCCTAAATCCTATTTTCCCTATGAAAAGATATGTCACGGTCAGTCAAACTGCCCATCACTTCAGAGCAGTCTGGTAGGATGGAGGTTCAGCTAAGCTTGTTTGCCAAAAGTTCCATTTTTGCTTCATTTCTTAAAAAAAATGACAAAAACAAAACAAAACCAGCCAGGGCTTCCTTACCTCCCTGCTCATCTCAGATGCAGCCAGGTCTCCCGCAACTTTGCAAATGGTTGCTGAGGGTTGTGTCCTTCAGCAGGAGATCACAAATATTACTAGGATCTCTTTTCCTGCACATGAGCATCCCCAACCTGCGGCTTGGCCCTTTCTGACACCTTCCAGGTCTGGCCCACAGCACCATGGCCCATCTCTCCTGGGGAAGACTGGCAAAGGGGATCACCCACTACTTCTTCTCTTGATCCTAGCTTGAAAGAAATGACACCCTGGTGCAAGTATTCCCAATGGTGATGTGTCCTTGGGTGATTTGTGAGGCAGTGCAAGAGAGAGGGGTGGTCAGGAGGCTCTTGCAGCTGCCAAAACATGGGGGAATCTCAGTTTTCATTTAAAGATAAAAATAAGTATCACTTTCATCAACAAGGTTGAAAAGAAGGCTTGAAAACAAGCTACAAAATCTCCCCTTCCCCTTCACACATACACACACACACAAAATAAGTTTCTAAAATCCTCCAAACACGCTCTTTTTAGCAATCCTCTTGCTTTTGCCAAACCTGTGTGGCCAAGTGTGAACCTGACAGCCCTTGGTCACCAACAGCTCAGAAAAGCTGCTCCTGGCATGGCCCCGCAAGCCAGTTGGCCTCCACAAGGAGCTGGATTTGCTCTCATCCTCCCCAGGAGGTGTCACTTAGTCCAAAGCAATTACCAAGCATTCCAAAGCCACAAGGGAGTTTATCACCCAGGAGTTAATAAAAAAAGGGCAGACCAAGAAGCCAGGAAGGGGCTAGAGATGAATTGCAGTTCATCTCATGTAGAAAAGCCCATCAATCAGTGGGTGGGAGCTGATGGAGAAGATGCATCTCTGTTGTTACTGGTGTTGGTGTGTGTATTGCACAACAAGGTTTATCTTTCATTGCCAAGCATGCCTCAGGGCTGCAGACAACTACAGTATTGTAAAACTGCCTCGCTTCCTTAGGGACTCGAGTGTGGGTAGATGTTCACCAAAAACAGATGTTTCAGCCTACACCTGACACGCAGCTTTGGACAGGGCCAAACTGCATGCACCCTGTGCCTTCGGCCCTTCAGGATTTTCTCTTGCCACTTTATTCCCCATCACCCTGATGCATGAATGAGCCGTTGCGAGGCAGTTTGCTCTAAGAGGTGCCAGGACACCAGCCACCAGCTCCAGCCACCAAGGAAGAGCTGCTCTCAGATACGTTTCCTGGTCTGCAGGTCCAGAGTGTCATGACTTCAAGAGATGGACAAAAATTGGGCTCTCTTATCCACATGCATTTCCCTCCCTCCCCAGTGCTCCTCAGTCTCCAGGCAAGAGGATACATTGGAGACCTAAAACACTTGTCTTGTACTTCTTAAGCAATCCTGCTAATTTCTAGACAGATTATCTTAGACATAGCCTGAACTGGTTGACCAAACCCTATCAGATAAATGCACAGATCCCTAACCTGTCAGGAAAATTTGGCCTCAAAAATGAGTCAACAACCATACCCTCAACCAAGTAGACCCACAGGACCAAGGTGAGGTCCACCAGCAAGGGCTGCTATGTGGAAGAGCACTGCTCAGACAGCGGGCATTTGCTACTCTTCATTTTGATTTAGCCAGGAGGATGACACCCATTTTGGCCACTTAAGTGATTTTTGCCCTCTCCCTTTTCCTAATTTTATTGTAAATATTCAAGTACCCATGGTCAACCATGGAGATAAGTGTCTTAGTCCAAAGGCAACTACCCTGAAAGCCAGGGGTAGTTCCCTCTCCTCCACCATCACCCAGCACTTCCACACCTGAGCTCCCCCAAAACCTGTGTTTCCATGGATGACACAAGCTTCTACTAAACTGCAAGGATAAAAAGGAGGGAGGGGAGACCAGCCAGAAGGCTGCTCCACAGTCAACCTCAAGCTGTGGGACCATGCAGGGAACTGACCCTCCGCAGGAGGCCTGAATAAGAACAAAGCACCTTTTCTCTAGCCTTTTGGTGTCTGGACCTTGGCAAACACTTTGTATTTTCATGTCACTCTTGTGTTGGGGGCTATTTGTGTTGCTCTTGTTTCAGTCACAAAGTCTCATTATACTTGCTGGCTTTCTGAAAGCTTCAGCCTCCTGGAGCGACGCAAATGGGCATGCGGCACGGCAGCACTAGGAACAGACCTGTTCTTCATGCCAAAATGTGGGAAAAGGAAAGAAACCAGGAAATGGGTCTATGCAGGGGCCAGAAAGAAGTATTTCAGCTCCAAGGGCAGCTCCGCATGCCCATCTGTTCCATCCAACTTACCTCCGAAGGGCTGCATTCGGAGGGGGCTCCCCCAAGGCCCTTTGCGGAGGAGGCAGCTCCAGATGGGGTGGTTGAAGCCCTGGCACGTCCCTCCTCCCCACCAGCACCCGCTCGCCAGCACATCTTACTGGTCCTGGCAGCAAACGCAGAGCTCCTAAGGAGGTCCTCCTTCTTCTGGGAATGTTATCCCAAGGAGAGCAGGATCTTTCTCCCCTCTTAACTCACTCCCCCCCAACACCCAGCCAGTATGTCTGAGCACCTCCAGCATCCCCAACAGGCCGGGCCTCAGAGCCAGCTCCAGCCCTGGCAAAGACTAGATGGTCTCCAGAGGTCCCTTTGAACCTTGTGCAATTCTCTAGCTTTGGCACCCGGAGAATCAATTTGAGGAAGGACCTATTCAAAAAAAAACCATCAGACACAAGGGGAAAAACACGGCAGATGTCTAAAGCAACTAGAGAAAGCACAGGGTGGGAAAGGAAACCAGTAGAGTCAGAGAAGTCAAATGAACATAGCGCAAACAGCAGTTCTGGCCAGGAGCACTTCTGGATCTTGCATGTAGCAGGTTGGATACCGAAATGATGGGTTTTGATGGAGGAACAACCAGGTTTGGCTTACAGTCTATTTCATCTGAATCACTACACTAATAAACGGTGATGATCTCTGGTGGCCTTAAGATCTGGGATCGGCCTCACAAGGTGTTTGCTGAAGAACAGTGCACATCATTGCTTTTCTGTGAAGGGCAGAGGATGAGTGGGTTGTGCCCGCACGCCCAGCATCAACGAGAGCCCAGGTTAAGAGCTGTGAATAAGTTGCTCCCAGGACAGGGAAGGGAGTTCTGCACACATCAGACCAAATATTGAGCCTGCATGGTCCCAACATATGCATGAGTCAGCGTTACACATCTCCAGAACCTCTCTGAGCTTTCTGGATATTATTGAGGTTTGGCCCTTGATTTTATTAATGGTACTCAAAAGTATTTGTCATGGGAAAAGAAAGTGTCAAATCTGGTGCCTAACAAGCTGGCTTCCCTCCACCTCACCCTCCTCCACCCTGACTCCTTTCAGGAGGTCCCCGTCGCTGGCCAAGGGAGGAGGACTTGGGTTTATGTCCCATCCCCTTAGCCTGTATCTCATTCTTCCATGCTTTTAACTGCCCACGGACAATTTTTTTTCTCTCGGGTCCCTAGTGTAACGCTTCCAGCCTTGCCTGCTTGCTTTTTTAAAGGAGTTTCAGAGAAGAAGCACCTGGATGGCCGAACGAGCCATAGAGATCTGTCAGTAGAGGGTTTTCCTCGCTGATGACTCATAACAATATGAAACAATCTAATCTCCAGAGCACTTGCATTACCTTTTTTTTTTTTTTTTTTTCCAAAACACTCAGGGTTTCCATGGACAAGTTTTTAACCACATGTGGCACACCATGTCACATGTCCCTTGGTGGCAAAGCAGCATACATGAGCAAGCCCAGCATTACAGAAGGACGTGTGCTTGGAGGATGGAGGAAGCAGCAAGGGGCCAAATGATTCTCGTAGCCATTCAACATGACCAGGCAGATGCTACCCTAGGCTTGCTGGTGTTGTCTAGTGTTGTCAGCTCACTGCAGAAATACCTGGAAAAGTATCTGCTGTTGCCTCTTGCTTTGCAAACCTCTTCCTCACCATCAGCTCCTGGACATGGTCAACAACAGGGCCCCAGGGCAGCCTCCTTACTCGACCACAACCATGCTGCCCAAGTGAGTATGAAATACTGACTCCATCTCTACAATATAAAAAGAAATTACAGCTGGCTGAAGTATTTGGGTATGAATAACCCAATCGAGAGATTACGACACAGCATTTTTATTCTTCTCCCCCAGCGTATGCTGTTTTAGACTTTGTCACAAGATTGTGTATCACTTCTGGGGTTGTGACCTATTTCATCTCAGTTCAAATGAACCATTTAAAAGTTCTTCCTATCCCATTTTGCCAGGAAACACCCAAACAATATAAAGCTGGGAAAGTAAATTTTCAGCTAGTGAACTGGAAAATCATCATCATCATCAAAACCAGGTATATGCATTTTCACCAAGCTTCAGACTCAAACAATTCAGGACAAGAGAAGGTGGCTTCCATTCAGGCTTTGTGGGTTGCCCTTTACAGCTGCAGTAGCCAAGACTTCATCCCCAATGCAACCCACAGGATTTATCAGATCACACCAGCCTGAGATATTAAATGCTATCAAAAACCCACATTCTCCAGCAAGTACTGTGAATCCTATTCGCACCAAGGCACAGCAGCATCCATGTCTGTGGTAGGCACTGCTAAACAGAAGCAAAGTTCACACATTTCAGCACTTTTCCCCACCCCTCCCAAAACACATCACAGCTCTCCCTCTGCAATCTGTGGTGACTGCACATAACTTCCTCGCTCTCGCAGTGCAGAACACAGCCTCGTTCCTTATCTCAGCCTCAGGAGATGTGTGGGATATCACAGATAACGCTGGGACAAGATAAGGCTTTCTCCAGCACTCCCGCCTTGAGATGCTACATCTCCTAGGTTTGATTTCAGCCTTGCTCTTTTGCTTCTTTTGAGCAAACGTTGAGTTTTTCCAGCTATGTGCCCTGGACACCCATCTCCAAAGGCCACTAATGCCCCCCTGTCCCACCACCCAGACACTGAGGCCACTTGATTTTGGCCAAGCAAAGCTTCATCCGTTCTTAGTCTTTCCTCACATCAGGCTTTGAGGGAGTCTCTTAATTTCAATTAGCTACTTGCGCTGTCAAACACTGCTCTGGGCAGGATCTGGCCCTTCAGGCCTCACCAGTGTGGTGAAGCAAAGCCAAGCAACGAGATGTTTATAGACCAGTGATTCATAATGCTGCGAGCAAGGCAACACCATTCATGGCTAAGAAATGCTCTTATTTTCTGTTAAATATATAAAATAATCACTCATTTCCCCAAGCAGCAGATGCAAATTATACATAGTATTAGCCTCATATGCCAACCTGTATAATTCTGCTACAGAACGAAGTTGCTTCCCAAGGCTCCAGAAGTCCCTTAATCTGCCTTTTGACGTCAGATGACAAATTTTCTTGCCTGGGATCATTAACGGAATGACTAATGAAAGCTGATCAGTGAATTCATAAATGAAATTAAGATATTAATATGAAAGGTCAGGCCACAAGAAAAGAGGTGTGCGGATTTAGTGACGATGACAAGTGTAGTAATCTGCCTGAGATTTAGAGCTCCTTCCCCAACAGCCAATAGGAGGCGTGATGGGAAATTGTGGGTTTTGATGGACACCTCTTGGGCAGTGTTATTGCCCCGAATATCTCCAGACGCCATCTGGGATGTGGAAACTGCTGCTCAGATGCCTCCACACAAATTTGCCAGCAAACGTTGAGCTGGAAGGAGGCAGATGGGCTCATGAAGATGGTAACAGCCGCAGAAAGCTCTCATTAAGACAAGGAGACTTTAAGGTTATGGTCATGGTGCCAATTCCCTTCCCTAAACACCTTGGGGGTCAGTGGCCCAAGGTATAAAGCCCAGGATCAACTCCCAAAGCAGGTGTATTCCCTTGGGGGTCATGCAGGCATGAGCAAGAGTAGAACTGTAGGACTTGGAGTCCGATCCTGCATCCTGGCAGCTTCATCATACATCTGAGCATCCTTCCTCACACCAGCACCTCCTCGCTGCCCAAAAGGAAGGTTTTGGGCAAAGCCAGGTAAGGACACAGCAATGTGGACAGGCCAAGTAAGGCCCAACCCAACACTGGTTCTGTGGGCATGGGAGCAAGCAGCTTCTCTGCTACCAGGAGAAAATCTCCCTTGTAGAGATATTTCCAAGCAGCCACATCATGGAAACAAGACCAAGCAGGTCTCAATTTATCTGAGAAACCATCAGTGAATCCTCCACCACCCCAGTTGCAACGGGTGACCGAGGGACTGGGTGCTGGTAGCTCTTCGAAAGGCAGCAACTTATGTTGGGGTTGAAGGAGAAAGAGCAAAACCATCATGGCCTGCTTTCCAGATACATCAACATGCTCACAGCAACCTGACGCCTTAACGTCCTCAAAAGTGTCACCACGGAGAGAGGAAAACCCAAGGTTTCATTTAGGTAGCAGACAGGGAGGTAGTTGAGGAAGCCACTTGCCCCAAATCCATCTAAAACAGCCAAAGTGGAGGCCCATGTTCACCAATGCAGTGCAGGAGAGTCCTTCCCGGCGGGGGGACCTGCGGAAGCTGATACTTGCAGCGCTGCTGGGCCTTCCCAGCGAAGATGCTCTTCCCTCAGCTCCTCCTTGTCGCTTGTACCGGGAAGCTGCCGACCGGCAGGGCCAGGAGTTTAGGAGAAGACCAAGGAAGGATTGACCCATTGGAAGGTCCCCATGCACAGGGTGCAGTCGCTATTCCCTCTGCCACCCCCACCCGCCGTTGCAGAGTTGCAATGAGTTTGCAGGAGCTCAGCCTGTCTACCCACACAAAACCCAACCCTGGCATGAGGATGCACTTGCACCCTGAGAAAAACCACTTTCCCCTCCATTTTCACTCCTGTTCCACCTGGCTTCTCCAAGGGGAGGATGGAGTCCAGCAGAAACAGGCAGTATTTGTGGCCTGGGACTGGAGCTGACTGTTCCTGTGTCATTGGGGCAGATGGGGAGGCCAAAGGTTGGGCCGAAGGGGCAAGACAGGGACAATGGGGAGGGATGGCAGGGCTGGGTCCCGCTCACACTACCCAGCACCTCCCAATCCCCCCAACTCTTTGCTTTCTACTTTGCTCCCAGGTCACAGCTCCACAACCCCCTTTCCCCAGTCCCAGGGCAGGGAGAACCTAGACCAACTCATGCTGGGCTTGGCTAGGCATTCCCAGGGTGACCCAGGACAGGAGCAGGATGCCACGCTGCTGGGTCAACCCGTTCCTCAAACACAACCCCCAAACCCTCGTTTCTCATGGAGCAAAGGCACTCTTCCTGGGCACCAGTGCAGGATATATCCGCAGTACAGACATGAGCTAGGGAAGTGGGAGCCAGGTGAGATGCATTTCCTCCCGTACGAGACACAGACTCTACCAGGCCTGATAAATCCCTCCATCTGTGTTGCTGTCAACCCCCGGCGTCCTCTGATAACATCTCACTTCGGCATCCTTGGAGTGCATATAGACCATTTATGTGGGTGGGTGGAGAGCCAAAGAGGAGGATTTTTTTTTTTTTTGATGTTTGTTTTTTTTGT
>JAWLRI010001321.1:0-10328 GCA_034781795.1 Crypturellus tataupa
CAAATCAAAATGAAGCATCTTCCTGCCCAGGGGTTACACAAAGTGGGACAAGACTTGCTAAGTGTTGGGGACCACATTCTACCTGGGATAGAGTGAGCTAAATTGTGACTTTCTCCCAGCAGCTTCCAAAATCCAGTCCATGGCTTAAAGAAAAATCCAGCCCAGCTCCTGGTAAGTTGGGAGCTCTGCTGGCAAGGCAGGTATTTTCCTGTGTTTCATGGTTTTCCTGGAAGCAAAACCAAGACCCTTCATCTTTATATTGCTTCTCTTCTCTGCCCTTTCTACAGACACACATATACATGTTAGCTGGGATAAAACAGAGCACCAGGACAGGCCACCACTGACTGTAGTATTATAATTTCTGGTTGGAAGGAGACTAAAATGAACAATCCTGTTTATTTCCTTGTCTGCATGGAAAAAATAATCAGCATGATTGCAGTAACCTAGAGTTATCTTAGTCCTCAGGTGGACACTTTGTTCCAATTTTACTTACAAATAATTACTCCCAAAGCAGAGCAATTTTCCAGAACAACCGTATCTTGCTCTGAAAGAGCCTCTGTCTGTCCAGCTTCCACTGAGAACAGCCGCAGCCCTGGTCTTTGCCTTGCACAGGCAAATCCCGAGATTTGTTGCAGCAAATAAGAGACTGAAAGGGCTGAATGAGAGAATTCTCCAAAACGTTGGATGAAGCCACACACAGAATATGAAAAACAGTGACTTTATGGTGGCTTTAGTTTGTGTCAGCTGTCACAAATGGGCACAACAACAAGAAATAGTGGTGTGAATCCAACCCTTTTTATGCTGCCTTTTGAAGTCCAACTGCACCTTCACTGCACTGGAAAAATAAGCTAATAGCTATGAATCTATCAGCAGAGATTTGTCTCCATTTACACCCTTGCATTTAACTGCTGGCCGTGCTATGATGCAGAGTTTCCCAGACACCATAGATTTCTCACAGAGCCCAGAGGCAGGTAACCACTAGGAACTTCTTAGGTTAAATTGGCATGAAACTTAAAAGAGCAACTTATCATCTGCCCCAAACAGATCAAGCAGATGGCGGCAGGTGGGGGAAGATCCGAAAATGCTGCTATCAACAACATCTAAACTTTAAAGTGAAAAAATATACACTTGGACATTCTTACTGAAAATTCTTTGTGGATACTATCCATTACATTCTTAATTCGCTGCAAAAGTCTAAGTTACATACTCTACATGAGTATTACCTTAACAGACCAAAATAAGTCAATAGTAACAACCTAAGTGTTTCTGATTTAAACATTCAGCTATCTCTTCACAGAAACATTCATTTTCCAAGCTTCTCGGAATAAAAGCCTCTCCAAGATTATTTTGCAACACCTACAAGATACAATTCTCTAAAATATCTCTTCAATATGCCTTCCAAAGTCATCACATGCCTGGATTTCAGTGGTCTAGAATATATTAGGTCAAATTTACCTATTAGATAAACTTAAGGTAGAAAAACTGTAGGTATATTTGCAGAAACCAAATAGTTTGCAAGACATAGATATGAAAAATCTAAGGTTAAAGCAATTGGGTTCTAATGATCTTCATAGAGCTTCTCACCAAAGCATGTTTTTTTCCCTCGATTTCTTCAGCAAGTCAGTCATTCTACACTTTATATTGCTATACACCTATCACTATATATGTGAAATTATTCTCACACACCTACTCTGATGCTGTGTTTATTTTTCTTTGATGGAATAATTTTTGGAATTCTTGAACTTCTATTTTTGAGTTGTCAGTCCGCATCTGCCTATAGCAGAGCTCCTCTGTGGTTTATAATTAATGAGATTTCATTGTTAAGTACTTGGGTACATGCACAGCGTCATTTACTAAAGTACCTTTTAAAGTTGAGCATAATTTTTGCACAAAAATCCATATTTGCACATGCCTTTTGGAGAAAGTAGCATATTTTATTTACAGTGACTGTTGAATTCTCTGTGTGCTGTCTCAACAGGATAGTAAGAAAGGCGCTGAAGAAAGCTTTTCTTGCAGAAAACTGGTACCAAGGACTTATAAAATCTGTATAAAATAAAAATAAAAATAAAATAAAATAAAAAAATAAATTTTCCTCATAATGAGTAACCATTTCTCAGCATATTCAAGCAGCTTTTTGAAAGAGGGGTAGTGTTTCCAAAAACCAGATCTAGTCACTAAGTTCCTGAATTCCTCATCACTTGATATACTGATATTCTACTAAGTGAAATAAGGACAATAAGATATATTTATCTAGCTAGTACCTATGTGCAGTTGCTTTCAGTTGCTTTCCCCAGTTTAAGGGATCTCAGATGCACTGTACCAAAATAAGGCAATGTAATATTGTTAAGTGATGGCCAGGCATAATGAAGTGCAATGGTTAGAAAGAGACCTCATGAGCCACAAAGATATTCTAATGTTGCATACATAGATGAGATATTCAGGAGAGACTTTTCATTCCATCTGTCAGCTTTTGCCACAATGATGTGTGCAGCACCTTTCTTTTTCCTCTAGAGGTGCTCAAGTTTCTCTCCAAATTCTATTTGTTGCTCTTGAAATTTCTTCAAAAGAATTCTCTGAGAAAAAAAAAAATATCCATAGTTGTGCTGCAGTCAGTGTTTCTTTGTGGTCATATAACCATTGCACCATCCACAGGAGCCTGTTCTGAATGCCCTCACATTTAGGCTTTCACTCTGTGATATTTCCTTTTCTATTACTTATTTAAAAGAGATACAAAAGTAAGAAAATACAAGCTGGCTAACAGAAAAAGACTGATGTCATCATATTCACCTCAAAGTACCTGGGGTCTGGGATTCTGAATAAGCTAAGAAAAAAGTATTCTACACAGTACTATTTCTGTATCAAATTCAAAGCACTGCAAGCCAGAGCTGTTACTTCAAATGAACATTTTTTGTGTCGTTGAGACATGGGTGCATCGTAGCAAAGCAGAGGAAATCCAGAGGCCTGGTGAATCAAATAAATAACTAGAAGTCCTGATAGAAAGGTAGAGACAGAGAGACAAACCTAGAAAATTAAACAGTTACACTGTCCTTAAAGAATTGCAATTTATAGCAGCTAAAAAAAAAAAATTGAAAATAACATCACTGAAAACTCAGAGCTGAAATGTCAAATACTAATGCAGTTCAGTTAAATACTCTACCATATAAATCCTATTTCTGTGACATTAAAGAGTCAGAACAGAGAGAATTACTGTCCAGGGAGCCCAGCACTGGGATGGAGGAGATGGAGATGCACCCGAGAAGACAAGGATGCAGCAACAGGCTGGACTTAGCAGCCTCTTACATCCCCAGTCTGGTGAACTCACACATGGGAGTAAGTCAGCACCAGAGCTGTGGATACTCCTGTTTCTTTCCTAGGCTGGTAAATGATTGAACCTTTGCTCTGCTGTGAGTCCAGGGCATTTAACGGAAGGTGTGACCCAGTTTGGAGCTAATTCACTCGGAGCAGAGACACCTGAACACCACAAACACCATGAGTATTAAAGGGGTCTAAGTCAAGCTCAGGTAACCCAAGGGACTGGTGTGCAGTGGGGCAAAGCTCACAAACCAGATTGGTGCCAGCCTGCACAGAGAGGGCTCCTGGCCTGCGGTGCTGTAGCTGGGCATGGGCACAAGACTGGGTAGCGATACTGACACCAGTGTTTTCAAGGCTGGAATTACAGAGTTGACGGAGAGCTGCTGAGCAAATGTTGTTTCTCGATGGTGCCGGCTTGTGCACTATTGGACCCACTTCCAACAGCTCCCGTCGGTCCCTTTGGTTCTTCTGCCCTCAAAGTTCTGCAAAGCGCCAGCGCTGCCTCAAGGCCTCCTCACCGTGCAGTTGCCTGCATGTGCGTGGGACAGAGTGCTCACCTCCCCGGCCAGCCTGTCTCAGTCTTTCCTGTGCGGTCACCACTTGTGCACCTGTTTGAACATCATCTGAGAGCACATGTGGCCCCAAGACTATGATTCACCAGCTGGGATCAACCCAGATACACTGATGAGGCGATTGATGTCATTAATTTAAAAATTAATGATGTGACTATGAACTTGCAGGCAAACTAAGAGCGACTGGGACAGCAAGAGGGCTTCTCAGCTCTATTTCTGCACAATACTTAGCACTGGGCGACACTAATGCAAGACAAGCAGTTCCCTATGGACCACCTGCGCGACAATAACACCCTGATTGTCACCAGTCCATCTCTCCCACTCAGCCGAGCTGAAACAGCCAATGTTTCCCAGTGGAACAATCCCGTTGTGCTCCACACTATGGCTATTGTTGTGGGCAAATCCATTGGTCATAGCACAACCATCACTCCCCAGCAGCTAAAGTGGAGGAGCCCCAGCCTTGCTGCACCTTTCTCTGCCACTCAGCTTCCTCTAATGCAAAAAGCAAGAGGATAGAGGGATGCTTCTGAACCACTGCTAGACAGCCTCGCTGAGTTTTACATGCTGCGTATAATATGGCAGTGATTAATGGTCTGTAACTACAGGAGTTAGCTAGCCAGCTTCCCAAGTCTAAAAACAACCCATCTATTTCAAGGTCAAGAGGTTAGGTTTTCCTCCTAAAGCGGGCTTTTGGCCGATAAAAGCAGTCCTATAGATTTCAGGGTGCATTTATAGGCATTGAAAGTGTTTAGTGCTCTCATCAGCACTACAGAGTCAAAGGGCAGTTTGAGAAAAGCCCAACTAATTGCACGTCCACAATTGTGCATCCTTCGTGCATCCTGGGATGGAGGAAGCATTGGGAGGGCTGCCCGTAAGCCGATGTCAACCACAAGGCCACTTCAACGAGGAAAAATGATCCATCAAGGTGTTCTTTTTGGTTAAAAGCAAAGTGTCCTAAATTATGATGCAGTGTCTTCTTCTTTAGCTAGCCTGTCTGCTAGGCATGCCTACTTCCAGGACACATGGTTCAGATGAGATGGTGCCGGTAGGAGGACTGACAGCGGATTTGCTCCTGGACAGCTGCACCAGGACACATCTGAGCTTGGGCTCAGACAAGCAGATGGCAGACTACTCTCTGCAGGGAGATCCACTTAGACTGCCAGAATGGTGCATGCAAATGCATTAGAGCAGACACCAGTCATGTGAGGTCCCCACTGTTTTGTGAGTCGTTACCTTTTACCAACCTTTGCCCGACTGACAATGGAAACGGAACAGCAGAATTTCACAATCAGTGTTGCACCTTGTGAAAGAATGGACTCAGTTTGGGGTGCAGAGTGAGACAACTTTATTTTCAAGCTAACTTCTTTTTATACTTTCTTAACACAAATGTCGCAAGGCTTACAACCAATCAGCAGCTTGACACCTGTGCACGGTTGTCCTGGCTTTGTTCCCACACGGGGCAGGGGGAGGTGTTTTGTAGTCCTCCTTTTTCGGCCCTGTCCCCCATCTGCTGACATCCTTGCGCTTAACTATCTGCTAACAAGGCACTATTGTCTTTGAACGAGCCTCCACATCTCACCCTTCTTTATTTTTTTTTAGTTGAACAGTAGTTAAATGATCAATCAATCAATCATTAAACACAAAAGAAACAAAGCAGACATGCTAACAATAAACAAAATATGCCAATCATCAACAGGCTATCCTACTAGACAGGTTACAAAAGGATTTCCTGGACTAGATGATGACAAATATAAATCCTTCTGTTTAATAGCCATCTAAGCTTCCAGAGAAGAACAAAGAGGGTCTCGTTTGAAACCTCTTTTAAAAAGGAGTGTTCTAACCTAGAGACTAACCCTGCAACATAGGTAGAGTCTGTTAACTGCAGAGGGCCATCACGTAAAGATGCGGACAACTGCTGATAATTCCACTATTTGCAGTGAGCCTGTGATGACATGTATGTTGCTCTCCCAGTGCCCTTCATCATTTTTCCAAATTACAACTGCACGACCTGTCCTACCTGAGTCATCAGTGAATACTGTAAGAGCATCAGGTATTGACATAAGGCTCAAATGGCTCAGAGAGAGCCATTTGACTTATTGGCATAAGGCTCAAAGAGAGTTAAAAGACTGTATGATTTTATATCCTGGAAAGTGGATACTTATTTGTCCTGGATAATCTGCCAAAGCACACTGAAAACCAAAAGACTGGTGCATGCATATGAATACAGTCATTGTTTGTCATGCTAAGTTTTGAAAATGTGGCTCTGAATAACCAAAGTGACTCAATTTAAAGTTGTCTTTTTTCAAAAATGAACTAATCTATTTTTCAAGTAAGTGGGAGGAAATAAGCAAAGTTAATTAAAAAGCCATTTGAAATGTTTATATGAGATCTGAAACTACATTCACTTCTTGAGTTTATGCTTTCGTTTTAAACTTAAACAGGCTTAGTCAAAATATTTGCCAAATTTTGAACAAACTTGATACTACCTTTTAAAGAAGCTACTTTATGGTATGGTTTTATATCAAAACAATAAGGAAGTCTCAATTTTTTAGGGCTTTCTTATGATCCACATGAAATGCAATAGTTGAGTATGGAAAAAGTCAAAATCTATCTACTGGATAGATTAGCAGTTGCTACTATCCTTTCATTTGCTCCCTTTTGCATCCCTCTTTGTTAGCTCTTCCATTGTGTATTTTGTGAAAATAGATCTTAAGTATAGGACTTAATGAAGTGGTTGGATTTTTCTCAAGCAATTGCAGTCCTAGCTGGTAAGTAAGAGTCCTGAACTACAGGGCAAGGTAATTCCATTGTCACCAGAGGAAGACAAGATGCTTAGGACAAACTATGAAACCAAGGAAATCTGCAGTTGAGAATCAAATGGGACCATTCAGGAATTCGCTAGCATTAAAGGTGAATTAAGGGGCATTTTTAGAGCTTGGGCTGCACTTCAATGTTTGTAAGGGATTGTTCATGCTGTGATAAACAGGAATGTAATCCGTGAAAAAGTGGTTTGTGCTAATGAGCAAATGTGAGGGAGTACAAAAAGTTCTGTAAGCAAACTGTCAGAAATTAAAATAACGGGACTCAAAAAGGACATGCCTGTTAACTTTAAGGGAAAGGTTCACTGAAGGGAAAAGTTCACTGAGGAAGAAGAGGAGCCTTCAGCAAGAAGACCACCAGGGGGGTTTAAAAGACCCCCCTAGCAACAAGGAAGGACATGTGCAGAAAAGGAGAAATGGAGATAAAAAGGGGATAAAAAAGGTGCTTCCACGGGCTATAGGCGTGCCGTTGGTGGAGCAGAGATTTTTTTTTTTTAATTTCTAAAGGAAGCTCTAGCCATAGAGGTGGTAGGGGAATATTGCTTCCCTATTAGAGGAGTTAGAGTAATAGAGGAATTGCTTCCCTTATGAGAGGAATAAGCCTCTAAACTTTGGATAGTATTTAGAGATTCTGTGGCCATCTGCTTCTGGCTCATATTTAGCTCATTACAAAACAGGAGACCAGCACTGAGAACAGCATAGGGTTTTGAATAAGAGGGCTACTAAGAGGGCTGCAACTGTTGGTAAAGGCAAGTGTTAGGATAAAGTGCAAGTGTTAGTTATGGACTAGAAGTCTTGGATGGGGATTCTCTGACAGTTGTTTGAACTCTTTGCAGTTTTTCTTTTGTGCCTCCTCTGAACTAGAGGACAGGGTTTAAACTGACATGGACCAGTTGAACTGGCAAGTTTCTCTGTTTGTTATTTTAGAAAAAGGGGGTTGTTTAAGAATTTTATACCTGAAAGCAGTGGTTGGATACAGCAGTTAGGTCCAGTGTGTGAAAATTCTTATCAGGAATTAAGAACAAAACTTATTTCCTGAAACACCTGCTATGAAAGTGGAGTCTCACTAGTTTATTTTTTAGATAGTGCTGCACGGTTTATTTTGACTTTTTCTTGTTTCTTTTTTTTTTTTTTTTTTTTTTTTTGATAGTTCTACATCATCTTTGACAGTTAAGTATATAAAGAAAAGCATGAAGGAATAAGTCACATTATGTTAACCATCTTTTCATTACTTCCTTTTTATCTGTGCCAGAAAACAATACCAAACAATACCAAACAATACCATATAAATGCTGTGGACAAAATTTTTCAAGACAAACAATGATAAATAAGAAAAGGGAGTAATTTTGTTCAGCTGTTGGTCCCCTTAATGCTCCTCATGAACCTGAATGCTAACAGAAGAAAGTGCTTTCACCTACGAGGAGAAAAACAGAGGGCCTAGAGCGGAGATGCCACAATGTCCCATCTTATACTGACCAGCCTTTTCTCGCAGAAGATGAAGCAACACAAAGGGAAATGGAAAGGCTTAAGTCTGACAAAGACACAAGACTTAAGAAACTATGTAGATATACTTTCCCTTCAGCTTAGTCAAGTTCCATATTAAATCACCTACTCCTTACTTGTGCTTACGTGCTTCAGGCAAGGCAGCATTTCAAAGTGGAAGAAATGCATATGCTGAAAATGATTGTGAAATACAAATCCAGAAATGGTTAGAATTGTCCAACATTGAGAATGGGGAGGTTCAGCACAAAGCCATGAAGAAACTGACTGGACTGCAGAAGAGATAAACTGAAGCAACATTCAGGTTTACTAAACAAGGAAGCAGAAGAAATGCAGACTTTTAAAACAATTATGAAATGCAATACCAGAAATGGCTGGAACTGTCCAACACCTGACAACAGGGAGATTCAGCACAAAGCCACAAAGAAACTCACTGGACTGCAGAAGAGATGAACCAATGCAACCTTCAGATTTATTGAATAGAAAAACAGAAGAAATGCAAGATTTTATAAGCGAGTTTATACTGTGAATGCAGAAGTATCGGTGCTCTCAAATTCCCAAAGACAAGCAGGTGGGGTTTTGTTGTTGGTTTTAATACTAATCCCATTGCAGGCCACAGGGAGTTGATAACTTTCACAGCTATTCTGAGGCTTTTGCTTGTTTGGCTTTATCTGAAGGGCCAGGTTGAGGGGAGAAGGCAGAAGATGAGATGGAAGAAATCAGAGAGCAAAGCTGGAAGACAGAATGTAGTTACTCACAGTTCTGCAGAGGAAAATCTGTATCTTAGGACTTGCTCCTAAGACAAATTGCCATTTGCCTACTAATTCAGAAAAAAAATCAATAATTAGAACTGACCTTGTCCAAGCAAGGAATAAGCCATTTTCATGAAACGTATCCAGAACATACACAGAAAAAAATAGTATGATCACAACAATAAATTTGAATTGTTTTGATTAGCAGTTGCGCTACTTACAGTCCTGGCTATAGCACTGCAGGGTTTTTTTCACTAGCTAGCTTTCAGTTTAAGCACAGAAATTGCAGCTGCCTCACCACGGGCACTGCAATGGACTTGGCGCTCTGTCTTTTTCAGTCTCAAGTCAAAGAGGTTAATTCCAACTAGACTAAGTCAGCACCAATTCTTTTCAAAAAGCCCTCTTTTTCCATAGGCGCTCAAATGCTCTCACAACAGTTTCACAAATTGCTGAAATGCAAGACTAAAATCCTGCAGTAGTCCTTTGCAGAAATGAATACTTTAAGTGCGTATCTATTTCTTTTTCCAAAGAGGAACTATCAGAGGAAACCTGCTGCCTGATGATTCTTATCTTTAGATAGTCATTTTTCAGTAGCCAAACATTTTCAAGTGTTCAGATGGTTCACCACTCAACTCCTAATAAGTGTGGCATTAATGTAACACCTGGACTGCACTGGAGCTTTTGTTAAGCCCCACCTGAGGAGCAGAGACCAGGCAATACAGTTCTTAGATTTATTTGGCAGTGGAGAAGAAAGGAGGAAAACTTTTGGATACGGGATCTGCAGCAAAAGCAGCAAGCTGGGCTGCTTGTTGGGAACGCTTGCTTAGAGATGAGCTGGAGGGTGTTACTTCCCCAGGTGAAAGTCAAGGATGGGAGCATTTCTGAAGTCTAAGCAGGTGTTAGCAGGGAGGAGGGTGAGGCGTCAGTCCCTGCCCATTAGAGACAGGAGGATGAAGGAAGAAGGACTAAAAGGATGAAACAGCAAGGAGGACAAGAGCAAGGAAACCAGCATTTCTGTGTTCAGTTCCTTTATTTATTTTAACATTTCCAGTAAAGGGAAATTTTGTTTTATGGTTGTCTTTTTATTTGAACTCTTCCTTAAGAGTTTAAGACCAAGAAGTCACTGATGCAGAGATGATCTTGTTTGTTTGTTCTGATGTGATTTATAGGTCAAGTAACAGAACAGCAGAGTTTTCTTATGCCATCGCTTTGCAAGACAATGATCTTGTGAAAATACAAAAAGTTCTGATTCTTCTCCAAGGTAGCTTTCTCTTAATTTTATACTTTTGCTCAGAGATGTTGCATCCTGTAAAGGCACGGACTCAATCTGGGGTGCAGAGTGAGACAACTTTATTCTCAAACCAACTTCTTTT
>JAWLRI010001322.1:0-10315 GCA_034781795.1 Crypturellus tataupa
CATTGGATAAGAATGGAGTATTATTTGAGGAAAAAGAGAAATTTAAGTTTTTATGGAGGATCATGACAGAAACTGGTAGGAGAAGCAGGAATCAAGAGAGAGGGAGGAAGGTGCAGTAGATTGAGAAATACAAGCCAAGAGTGGGGCCAGCTTCCCTCCAGCAGGAGATAGTGGAAGGAAAAAGAGGTGGCAAATAAGGGAATAATATGTGAAATATAGTCATTAGACCTAGTGAGGGGTTTTGAAAGTAGATATGATGAGCATTTTCAAAATGATCCATTTTCAAATGCTTTTTTTCTCTGAAGATAGAAGCCTAGTACTGCCATTAAGTACAGTGTTAGCTCAAGCAATAGAATATCATACTGCTGCTCTGAAGATGACTTCTTTCATAATCCATCAATCTACTTCAACATCATAGGTCAATATTTTACAGAACTTATAAACTCTTCGCTGAAACTACCTCTGCTTTCCTCTCCATTCTGTCAACAGGAGGAGGTCAGGTACTCAGGGAAGTAAGAGTGTACCCAGAGGAATGGTTGCCTCTTCAACCTCCCATCTGTATCTTAATACACAAGCCATCTGTAGTTATTCCTTGTGTACTTGATCTGCTTTGCCTATGAGCGATAAGGCCGAGGCTTAGCCTTGGATTTTTCATGGTCATTATTATTTTGGCAAGTTAGGAGCACTCAAGGGAACAAGGAAGTGAGATTTTTTCCAACGGTGTGCAACTCTACTAAATGTTAGTGATTTTATGTTGGAAAAAGAAAACGTATTCTTCTTGCCCTAGGGATGACTTCTTGCGGAATTTCAAAGGCTCATTACGATTAATAAATGCATTAGAATTTCTTAAAAATTGCAAAAATCTTTTAGACTAGCAAGTGTTAGGCAACTTAATTATGAGAGCTTCTGTAATGCATTATTCAGCTACTTTGGTATGGCTGAAAAAAAATTGAGAATGAGTAGGCTATTAAAGTTTAGGAGCAATCTATAAGAAGTCCAAGTCTGAAGTTCTATTCACTTAACTTTGTGGATTGCCTAATCCCGTAGGTAGTAATAAAATATGATCTTCTGTTCATCTTTTAAGGATGTGTTTTGAAACAAGCATCTAAAAAATGTACTGCTTCACTGATTAGTAAATGTTGCTGATGATGCTACAAGGTGGAGTAACAGACATCTAAATAAGTCTATTAAGTTGTAATATTACTGAAACAGAACTCATGAAATGGTAAGGTAGATTATATAAAACACCAGATATGTGGAGTGCACAACCATACTTTTTGAAAAGCTTAGTACTACCTGGAAAAAGTTGGAGAGAGACAGCTTGGATTGCAGCATTTGTTGCCTGGAAAATAACTATAAAAACAACAGGAAAGTTGCCTGGGAATACCTGGTTGTGCTAAATAGGATTTCATGTAGTTTGTGTTAATACAAACTTAATTCAAATTCTTACAGAGGAACAATTGGAAGGGCACTTTTTTGTTGTGTGTGTGTGTGTGTGTGTGTGTGTGTGTGTGTGTGTGTGTGTGTGTGTGTGTGTTTTTAATAGCATGAAAATATATATTTCCCTATGGTAAAATCACTTCAGTGGAATCAGTAGGGCACAGTTTTCCGTTTAGGATCATAAGAAAGTCACGTCTTTCTGAATTTGTTCTCCTTGACAAATTACATTATAAGTTATAGATTTTGTTTCTCAATATATTTGGCAAGAGTAAAAATCAGATTTTAAAATCTCTCTTTGCAAGCTTGTCAGTTAGTTTGCATGATTGCGTGGTATTTTTCATGGGAAGCTTTTTTCTTTCTTTTAGGAGAGTTGTGCCCTACCTAGCTTGGCCTATCTTGAGAGGCGAAGAGAGCTTGTCCATAGAGCTTGTTGTTGCTGTGGACTTATTGATGTTTTCCCCTTTTTCTTTTTTCTTCTCTCAGTCTTTACCTCACTCCTGTCTTTCCAGCATCCAATATGAATTGTTACTTAACTCTTATTTTATTTTCTTAACAAAAAGAAGTCACTTTTTTGTTTGGCTGGTCTACCTTTGATATTCTTTTTTCTTCACATCGTACCTTTGGTTTCTCTCAATCACATTCTATTTCAGAAGTGGATATGCATCTTCTCAGTTGCTTTCCTTACAAAGAATGGTAGTAAGTTAAATTTGCATTTGATTCTGTGAATGGGTATTCAGAGAATCTTTTCACAGGAATAAAAGTGCACGAGCCATCATTACGTATGATTAGCATGTATTTATATTAAATATCTCACTTCTGTTTCTTGTTAATCTCCAGCAGTTCGTCATTTCTTGCAAAAAATGCTATAATGATCTGCTGTCAGCTCTCAGATGTGTCTGAAGGGAGTTTTGCATCTGAAGGGAGACACACCAAAGAAGTTTAGCAATGGCACAAAGAACTAAATGGATCCAAACTTTGTGTGGTGATGCCATAGTAAATATCATAGACTTGTTTTTTAATAATTCTAGTCATGACTGTTTCGATCAATTCATAAAGGTATTAATAGCTGTCTTTCCATCCCTTTGTGGTGAGTTTTACAATTATAACACTTTCAAATGGAAAATGTCCAATACACCTTGTACCATGTGAACTGCATTTTGTCTTTTTAACCCTTGCTCTATTTATCTCATTGAAATATTTGTTGTTTACATTGTTTGTGCTAATAGCAGTTACCATTGTTCAATTTATATTGCATTTTTTCCCACTTTTAGATAGAAAGGCATGGGCATATGTTAGCTTTCTTACACTCTATTTTACTCTTCTAAGAAGCTTGCAGCTTAAAATGAATTCAGAGTTTTATTTTGCATTTTATTTAAAGAAAGCATTGCGGGATATAATTATAGCTATCCTACCAGGGAGCTAAAAATACTTGCTTATCTCAGTGGCCTTGGCCCAGAGTCTATCTTTTTGCTACAGAATTCAGGTTGCTCAGACACTGAAGAGCTACATTGCTCTAATGTCTAAACTCGTATTCCTACTAATTGCTCATTTGTATGTTGTACAGCTTTATTCTATCCAAGAAACTCTAGAGGCTTAGTGAAATAAAAGATATACCTTTTATATGAACATGTAAATATCATGACCAGCTAAGTAAGTTTAATCAGATCAATCAAGATGGAGTAGGGGGAAAAGACTCATTGCGTGATGCCCATAGGGAAAGATAGAGCAAAATACTCGATAAAAAAGTCAGTTAGATCAGCCCTGGGTTAATATTAAAGTTACAGATAGCAACAGGCATACATGGTGAGACATGCTAAACATAACTGTGCATGTTGTTTTTTTCAGAACTGAAGCGATGGGGAAAGTTTTGAGATCAGTGAGGGAGAAAATTAGAAAATTATGAGACAGATTGGAAGATGGTTACCTAGAGTTTTAAGATATCTGAAATATGTTATTGTTCCTTAAGATGAATTTACAGGGAAATATATAGAAGAGGAGAAAAGATGCTCTCCTACACTGAATGACTTTCAGGCTGAGGAATAAGTGCTTAAGGAAAGCAGGTCAATCCAAAGCAAAAATCTCTTGGACGTTTGTTTTATTATTTTACAATTTTACCTTACTAATACACCACACCTTGTAGAGGAAAACAACAACAAAGCAACAACAACAACAACAACAACAGCTTGCCAGTCAGAAGCATAAAAATCAGCCTAGAGAACTCACTGAAGTTGATTGATGCTCTTGAAAATTGAAAATAAGCCGACATTACACCAAGTTACTTGATACCAAGTGATAGCTGATGACAGGTGGCACCTTGCAAAAGGACCTAATATATAAATTGATTTTAAAGAAATTGCTAGAGGTATTTGTATTTGCCCACAATCTAGTGAAAGCATGTTTTACAGTTTTGAAAAGCAGTGATTCTGCCTTTTGATGATTCTTGCATCAGCCTGTTCTGTTGACTATATTCTCTCCTTCCAAAAAAACCCTGATAAATCAGAACTTTTTTTAAGAAGAGAAAGAAAATGGAGGAAGCAAGACTGCTTGATTCAACCTTACTTTAGCTCTGAGTGAAGGGACAGGTTCAGCAAAGGGATTCTTTGTGTGAACAGCTGACTTCTCAGAGAAACCAGTGTGTGGTTTCAAGCTATCCCCAAAAAGTTGTGGAAACAAAATTATAGGATTAAGCCTTAACTGAAAGTGTAACTCAGGGAGTCTTCAGTGTAAGAAGGGCAGCACAGTTTCAGTCAGTGTAATGCAACTTCAGAACAATTTACAGAGGTGTCTCTGGCTGGCTGTTTGTTCCAAGTGTGAGGATGCTTATCAAAATACAGATCAGTACATTAGCATTTTATTGTCAATGTTAGAAATCGGACTGCCCCCATGTTCTTCTTGGCCAAGTGACTCCAGTCCTGATTTAGACTGTTTAAATGTCATTACTGCCATTTCTTTTCTGATAGACAGTTGGCTGAAGGTAATCCCTACAGGATTATTTTTCCATGACTATGCTTCTTTTTATCCAAATGCTCCATTTTTAATGACGGCTGTTTGTGATTGAAGAATGAGGAAGAATGTTTATAATTTTTCCTAGCACAAAGATAAGATGATTTTTCCTAGCACAAAGATAAGAGCAGAATATGACTTACTTTTTGCAGAATATGACTTATTTTTCTTTGGAAAGAAAAAAAAAAGAAACATACCTGCAAGTATTCCTTTTATTTTCCAGTATTTGGGTAATGGTGACTATTTCTGACATATTACACTATTTTTATAGTGTTTTCATTCTTGTCTGAGAATGCTGAATGGTTTTCCTGCAAATATGAAAATGGACAGAGAACAAGGGACTGTGAGCAAAGCAGGAAAAAAAATTGAATCCGATCCACTATTGGATATAAATAAAAACACATAATTTGGAAGAGCACTCCAGTGCTCTTATTATGCAGTGTAGATAAAAAGCTTTTTTTCTGGTGGTTTAGACTACAGTGGATCTAAAGTAAAGCCTTTCCTAGTAAGCTAAAGAAGGTAACCCAGTATTTTTTTCCCCTTTCCCTATGCCTAACTTAGCAACAGTGATGGCCCTTGGCAGGCAATAGGTATTCTCACTGTCTGCAGGAATTCGGGAAGAACAAGAGATAAATTCCAAGCCCTTCAACCACTACTTGTTTACTCGCGCTATAAGGAGAAAAGAGGAAAATCCATTACATAAATAGCTGTAGTTACTAAGCATGATCCGCATTGTGATTTTACACTTTCAAAGCCAACACTTTAGCTTTTGTTTCTAAAATGACACAGACATTTCTACTTTCACCATCCTGACCCTTATACCTTGGCAGTGATAACAGAGGAGAAATATGCTCTGTGTGTATGTGTGTGTGTGTGTGTGTGTGTGTGTGTATGTAAAAGGAACATGGACAGGGCTTGGTGATACAAATTTGTATGTTGAAAAATATCTCTAAGGGGCTATGAAGTGTACTTTTTAGAATGATATCTTTTGTAGTATAGTGCTTCCAAATGAAACGGCATGTACAGCTCTATAAGTATGTTAAGCAATTGCTAAGGAATTTTAAAATTAGGAAGAACTGGATTGATTTCAAATGGAAAAGGCATGTGTAATGAGGAGAGGATTAAAATACTGCTTTTTTTTAATCCAGAAAAAAATTAGGCACTTTGAATTATGAAACGGCTTGAATCTTAGAGCCAGTGATTACCCCTCTCAGCAGAATTGTACTAAAAAAGAGTAGATCAGTTTAAAAGGTATACATAAAAGCAAAGCAAAAGCAAATTGAGGAGAGGCATTAAAAGTAGTTTTTAACTTAGCAAATAATTAATGTGTAAAATAGTCTTCTAGGTAATGTTGCTGAAACAAAGACATGGGTCATTCAGTAAACAATTGGATATTGTGGAGAAAATGGAGTACTAAAAAATGGACAAGGTTCGATGAACCTAATAGCCCTGTTTTCAGGCATGCCTTTGATCTAATGTATCCTAGCAGGTCATTTGGTATTTGATACCAAGTGTTATTGCTCATAGGGAAAATAATATCAATTTCTCTTAGTTTGCCTGCATTTTAGAAGTCTGAGAGAACAACTATGTGCTGAACTGCAGTTGAGGTTGGCAGTAAGCTCTGTGTATAGTAATGGTCTCAGTGAACCACATTTTCCTTTTCTAATTTCAGCCTGGCCACTATCTTTGCAGCTCTACTAATGCAACCCCAAAATTAAGTGCAAGGGAAAAATGACTCTGGAGACTCAATATTTTATAAATATTTACAGATTTTTTTTTTTTGTAAATATGTCACTTTTATTTCCACCTAATTTTTGCAATGTGAAACTAGAAATAGTGGCATGAATTTAACATCAGTAACTCATGTGCTGTTTAAAATGATGCTATATTCATGCTCTTGGGTTCACATTCTTGGAATTGTCAGCATTTTCAGAGCAAAGTCATAGCACTTTCATCTGTGGCTTCTGGAAAATGATGTGAAATGCCAGTACAAGTTGTAAGTAGAAAAAGGAGAGGAAAAAAAAAAGAAAAAAAAAGCAAACTTTCAAGCTTCTAACTAGAATCTTTATTGGGGCTGACAATCTTGTCAAGAGCCAGGTAACTTACATTATGGTATGACTGGATGATAGTATCATCTTGTCGGTGGTTCGAGTGAAATAAGTCCATTTAGCTGTAGTTGTGTTTTAGAAAAATGAGGTGAGTTGAAACATGTCAAGAGAATCATATCTAATTGTCAGAATTGCTTCTTTAATAACTAAAATTACAACATGCCTAGGTGAAAGAAGAGTGTAATAAAACCATGGGTTTATCATGCATGTAATCAATATGCAAAAAACAGGATCAGAAATGTCCTGCTTAGTAAGAAATGAAAATATTTTTGTTGGGTGTTTTTTTTAGATATAAGATTGTAATATTTTAGCTAGAGCTGCCATAGATTTTTCAGTAGGGATTCTCCTCATCAAGACTGGGTTAAAATAGTAATTAGCCCAGTCAGTTAAGATCTTACTACTTTTGTATCTTGGCAGTATATCCATTTTCTTGTTCCCTGTGGAATAAATAGAGACAGAGAGACAAGTGAAATGGACTGTTCTTTTGTTATTCCAGCAAAAAGAAAGAAGATGTCAGAAATTTCTTAAGTTTATTTCTGACTTTAAGGAAAAGCTCTTACAGGACCAAGAATACTAATTATTCAGCTCTTTGCAGACTACCAAGACCTCTACAATAAAAAAGGAGAACCACTACTTGTCCAGGACTAAACTAGAAATCTGTCACAATAAGGTACCCAGGAATAGCATACTTCTTTTTTTTCCCTTGCATTTTTTGTGTCTCCTGCTCTTTCTGTCTTCAAGGAAACAGTAACAGATAATGTATTTAAGACTCAAATCTTTCAAAACTCACCTGTTACTGATGCATAAGCAATTGCAACTGAAACTGTAAGTGCTTTAAAAAAACCACACACATAACTCTGGAGGGTGCTTTAAAATGCATTCAGAAAGTATATATCTTCCAGATAGACCTGATTGAGAGCTCTGTGTTTTATATGGATTCTCATAAATGTCTACACTAATACTATTGGTGTGTTTGGGATTTGATACATCCAGGGGAAATACTTTATTAAAAAAACTAAATAAAATGTCACACAAGATAAGAAGGGTCATGATGATCGGAGGCAACAGACTAATTTTTTAATGAAAGAGGCTCCTGCCTGCACTCCATGATAGTGAAGTGTATTCTGCAGTGTTTTACAGTGCAAATGCCATGCAGAATTTTACTGGAGCCTTAAACCTGGATATTAACAATGAGTCTGTTCCAAGTAGATACATGGGTTTTCTTTCAGGTTTTCTAGTCTCCCAAGAACACATCCAAGGGAGAAAGCCTTAGGAAACACTATTGTCCTTTTAAGCTTAAAGGGTAAATGAATGATCTTCTGATTAGAATATAGTGTTTGGAGCTGCAAACAGGCCCTTTTTGTGATTGTGCCAAAACTCCAGACACCCAGCTTTTGAATTTCCAGGAAAACCAGGAGTTGGGTAATGCATATAATGCAAACATATAAATAATATATAAGTGAAGCTGTAAGAATCCTCCTTAAAAACGAATGGAGGCAGCCATATGTGGAAGGAGACGTTGCAGTATGAGTGGCAAGCTCTGTGTGACATTATTGTCCCAGAAATGGCCGTATCGCACTGTGCCACTAAACACATCACAGCTTAGGATGCTGGTTACTGGGAATGCAAATTCCAGGGTTCCTGTGGCATTCTGGTGGCCCGCAAAGTGACTCATTCACTTTTAGACTGGAAGCCCTGGGAAGCTTGAAAGCAGGAAGGCTGTCAAAGCCCCCTTTGCTTTTTGTCTCAGGGAAATCCACAAACCAAGGTTGCTGTGAGGCTTCAGGTCCTGGAAAGCTCTGTATATGTTAGCTGGAAGCATCTTATGCTTAGTTTGATGGCTTTCATTGAACCTAGGCTTTTCTGTGAAAAGACTATTTTCTAATTTTTGTCAGAAAGTTCTCAGGCACGTGTAACCTGCAGCCTTCTCTCTTCAGCTTCGCTTTGGTCTCTTCTGCACCTGATGATATGGGTCAGCATCTCCTATGTGCAGTGATCTGTTTTTCCTTATATTCTTTTCTGTAGACGGTCAAAATGAGAAGCAAAAAAAAAAAGAGCCTGGAAACATAAGGGTTAATTCTGTGAAGTCTGTGAGTACAAACAGGCTTCTGTTAAAAATGAGATGAAATTGGGTGGAGGTAGATAAAAAGAAATCTGAAATAATTGTTCTGTAGAATACTGCCTTTCCGCATGGGGAGAAATCTTTCTCTTCACTTCTGTCTGAAGAGAGAGTCAAATAGAGAATCTCATCTCTTAATTAGAAAGAAAAATACTCATCAAACATATCTCATCACTGGAAAGCTAATGATCCACAGCTGCTAGTCTGAAAGGGCAGGCTTTTTTTTCTGAACAGTAGGAAGTGTTAATCATTTTGGATGAGATTTCTTTTTAAAATATACTGTAGTTTGCAAAAGAATAGGATATTCAATATTCCAACTTAAATTATTTTTTGAAGTGTTGTACACCAGGGATAGTGTCATGTGTCTCGCTGAATGATCATTTAATGCATGTGTCTCTCACTAAGAGTATCAACTGATGTGATGATGTAAATGGCCAGTTCATGCCTGTGACTCTTAAAATCTTAATCTCACGGGGGAGAAGAAGAAAAAAAAAGTCTTCCCTTATAGTCTGCTGTGTAGGAAATGGCAGCTATATTAAACTGTAACCTTTGAGACTCCCACTCCTCCCTTAAAATAGTTGGCTTGTTTCAGTAGTGATGAGGATCCTCTTTTAGACTGAGTAGAGCCATTATTTCTTTCAAAGAGATCATACTGGATACCATGTAGGTGCCATTCGATGCTTTATAGGCATGGGCAGGTCCCCAAACTGACCTGTGCCCCTGTGCTTTTCTGGCTCTGCTTTTTCTCACTGTACTTGTTCAAGGGATGGATGTGGAGCTTTCCCTCCCCTTCCTGGATGGAATAAAGTGGAAGGAATGGATTCATACATACAGCTTCCTCTCTTCCCTCTCCGCCTGGCTCTAAGATCCTTTGGGCATAAGAAGTGAGCCCCAGGATTGGCTGGCTTTTCTGCACAAGTTTTGGGGGCTGCTATGTTTACTTAAAAGTCTTTGCCTAATACCAGGAATGTGTTTGTTTTCTCCCTTGTGTGTTTGTGTGAGCGCGTTTTACTTCTGGGGGAGAGAGGAAGGCAATTTCCCTGTGCTGGTTTCACACAGCATACATCTCATTTGTGTTGCAAATACCGAGGCCTTGTTTTCTTAGTGCCTGCCTGACATGGGTGTCTGAAAGAAGGAAGCAGTTAAAAGTCAGCCAGACTGGATGAAAATGAAGATGGCAGGTCAGAAAAAACATTTAAAGGGGATGGCAGGTATATTGTCCACTTTTTCGAAAGTCGTGTTCATGCAAGTCTTAGAGAGGATTAAAGAACTTCTGTGAATTCAGAGCTTTTCAGACTCCAATTTTGGGATCTTTTTTGGTAGCCTGTCCTCTTAGATAAGCCATTTTCTCGCATTTTCATACTCATTAGCTCACATCTAGATTACTGCAATCAGTATTATTCCACTCTTCTCATCACTGTGAGAAAGGATTGAACATTGATGAACTTGAGCGAATTCAGCAGAAGTCAGGGACTGGAGCACAAGCGCTGTGAGGAAAAGCTGAGGACGCTGGCCTGGTCAGCTTGGAGAAGAGAGCGCTTCGGGGAGGCGTAGCAGCAGCTTGCCCATGCAGAAGGGACGCTCCTGAGAAGAGACAGGGGCTTTACAGAGGTGCATGGAGAAAGAATGAGAGACGGTGAGGATG
>JAWLRI010001323.1:0-10312 GCA_034781795.1 Crypturellus tataupa
ACTGTCACCGTCCAATCTCGCTCGGCCGTGGCAGATGAACCTCAGGAGTTAAAGGGTGGGGCAGTTGCTTTGCCTCACCTAAAAAATCCACTGCACAGGCTCGAAGGACACACCCTCATGGGGAGAGGCCCTCCCAAAAATCTTCATTCACGAAGCCTAGCCATGATGATGGTGATGAATTCAGGGAGATGAAACTTCTTCCATTTAATGGTGTTTCTCTTTGGTGGAAGCAATGGTCATAGATGCAGCAGAGAACACAAGAGCCAGGGTGTGGCTTTCCTTACCAGGCACGGTCATGCGATCACCTGTAGTTGTGAGAGGGATATGCAGCTCCTTTGGCCTGGCAGGAGCAGTTCTATCCACTGCTCGGGCACTTTCTTCCCTTTGGTAAGGACAAGAGATGTTCTCAAAAATTTTGAACTTCTTTTTTAATATCACAGTTATGGGGGATGGAAAAATAGAAAAGACAAGTGAGATTAGTCATCACATGAGATATCTTTCTGCAAGTCTTCAAACACAAGATCTTGTATCATGCTAACAATATTAGAGGATTTCCCCAACCTTGTCCCTTAAGGAGATGTAAAGTAAAACTCCCCTCTTGCTTCTCTACTAAATAAGCTGCTCTAAAAGGCTTTTTTTCCGGCTTTGAAAGTCATTCAAAGTTTGTGTGCTGAGCAGGCAAGTAGAAAAAACGACTTCCCTTTGTTCAGTCAAGTTGTAAGTGTGTTACAACGGAACTGTGGTGTGTCAACAGTTTGTCTGAACTTGAAAGAAAGAGAAATTAATATATCCACTCTCACTACTAAGATTTGGTTGAGGGTCATTGAGGCGTTTTTTTTAATCAACAGGTGCATTAGGCTAAATTCACAATTGGAATAAAGCCCCCAAAGTTTGGGAGAGAGGTGTTTAAAGTTGAGCATATGAAGAAGAAGGAAAGAATTTTTTTAATGTTATGTAAATATATTCCCTTTTATCCTCCAATAATTAAACTTTGTTACTTGACAAAAAATAAAATAAGCTAAATTCCAGGAGCTAAGACTGCTCTGCCCATAACAGCACAACATAAAGACTTCCTTTTCATTTTTATGATGGGACTTTTCAGGTTGCCTTCTCATTCAATCTCCTTAGCTTGCCACCATTGTCCTCTAGAAATGTTTGATCATTTCATCACAATCCATCTTTAAAAAATGCAGCAGGTGATGCTTTCTTTGTGAACAATTTTTTATTTTTCAATTGCGCTGGGGTGCAACCCCTGGGGTTCTCGCTCGGAGCTGGCGGAGCCGTGCTCGGAGGGGGAGGGCTGTGCCAGGCAGGGCTGTCAGAGGCGCCGCTGCTTGCGGCGGCTGCGGCGGGAACAGGTCCTGAGCCGGCGGCGGCGATGGATCCTGAGCATCTTGCGCTGGGGAGCAGCGGTCTCGGGCTCGGGCTCGGTGTCGGTCTCGGGCTCGGTGTCGGTCTCGGGGCTCGGAGCCCGCCGCTTCCGAGGGCGCAGGAGCCTCCCAGGGGAGCGCTCCCTGCCCAACCCCGGCGCGGGCGCCTGCTGGGCTGGTGCCTCCGGCTCTGTGGGGCCGCTGGCGGGCGCGGCTCCTGCCTGACCCTGGGGCACCGTGTCCCCCTCGGCAGGCTGCTCCAGGTGCCTCCCTGGGTCTCGTCCCGGCAGCCTCAGCCAAGACCACAGGGGACCCGGGAAGAGTCTTCTGGCGGCCCTGGACCAGAAAACCCTCCGAGCCTCGGGAGGCTGCGGGCTGCTGGCATCCATGGCCCGGGACTCCATTTCTTCAGCCTCGCCGCTGGCCGGTCTTCACAGCCCTCTGCCGCTCGCCAGGAACCCAGGCTTGGTCGTGACTGAGGGCTATTTATAGGGCAGGGAGAGTGAGGTCACAATGCATTTCCCCGTGATGTCACCACCATACCCCTCTGGACATCCCATTGTGACAACAATCCGCAACTGATTGTGAGGGGGTTAGGGTTGTTGAGGAGAAGGTCAGTCGTTCATCTTGGCACATCCTAGTCTTCCTTTCTGCTCTTCGTTTTAATTCCAGACACTTGGGGCACTCACAGAGCTGAGGGTTGTGACAAGCTGTCCTGTCATCGAATGCATTTCGCAGAGACTGCACCTTCCAGGCCCCCCAGTCCAGTGTTTGACATGGAACTTAATACCTTTCTTTTCCTCTGAGCAAAAGTCATCATAGCCATATATGAGGGTTTCTCAAGTGCTGAAGCAGAATTTTTGATTCTTAAGGAAGACAGATCAAGTCTTTGCACGACGCTGTCCCTGCACGGTTGGGACTTCTCCACAGGTGAGTCAGGGGACATGGCAGTGGTTTCAGCTGGCCCTTTGCAGAGCACGACTGGTAAGTTCCCAACACCTTCGTCACAGTCTGGGAGCACATCGTATGTGGTGTCCAAAACCCTGGCCTTCTGCACAGGGCTATCGTGCCCTGTGCACTGAACTCCTCCAGGCCTACCAGGTGGAAAGCCTCCTCCTCCACAGTCTGTGCCCAGCAGCTTTGGCCTGGCATTTGGCAAGATCCCGGCGTGTGCACTGTGGGCTGGAACTTCTCGGTGGGTGAGAGAATCCTCCATGGGCTGGAGACTGCAGTGCTGAGATGGAGCTGGACTTGGATCTGCTGCTGAAGACGCCATTGGCTTCCTCCTGGTTTTTCTCTGTGGCAGTCCTGTACATTCTAATACTTTTTGTGTATTTTTAGTAATTTCTTGTGGTGGTGTACCAAAAGAGGTATGGCATGAGGGGTTTGGTCTGCTCCCAAGCTGTAGGAATGCAAAGAGAGCAGACAGCTTGAGTTCAAAAAAGCAGGTGCAAGCTGTTCATACAGCATTTCTGAAGTCATACACTCCTGCTCTATGTTTTAGTGTGCATGTAGGACTACACCTGTGTTTTCAAAAGCCTTCAGGAAGAAGCTCATGAGGAGCTATTTTCTCTTTTCATATTAAATAAACCCATCTCAGGAAGCACGACTGAGGTTCTTTGGGCACAGTCATTGAAAAGGGAGTAGTTCAGCTGAGGGGCATTAAGCTTTAGGGCACTGCTTTACTCCCCCAAATGTCCTCCCACCCACTGACACTTCAGGTCCATTTCTGGAAGGTACACAGAGAAGCAAACGACAACATAACAGGGGCATAAGGGCTCTAGAAATTTATTTTCAGAGCTTAGTGCTTTCACTACAATTAAAATACTTGAGCAATTAAAAAATGCTACTGACTTGATACTAGAGCTAGACAAGAATAAAACTAACACTCTTCCTTTCATGCACTGACAGATACTACTTTGCTCATGCCACTGAAGTAGGCTCTTTCCCGTTCACTCATCAATTCAAAGTGTAGGGGTCTTCTACAGAAGTTGCATTGAGCTGATGAGTGTGGTTTCAGCTCCAGACCAACATCCTTCCATGTAGCCAGCAGTTTTTGTGTTAAGAAAAGTTCACCAAGATCAAAGCTTAATAGAGTGGATTGCTTAAGAGAAGCAGCAGAAATGTCAGCATACTTATTCTCCTGGCAAGTGAGGAGAAATAATAGGATTTCATTCTGACACAATTAACCTCTTGAGACAAATAAGCTGCAACAAAGTCTCAGCTATCTTCATAGCACCTCTACTGACAGGATCAAGAAGGAGCTACTTTCCCTGGACAGATCTATGTTTAAGACAAGTTAACAGCTCAGCTGAGAACAGCAGACTTCTCTGGGCTCCACATAACATGTGCAGATTGGTCTGGACAATGCATGAGCAGAGCTCTGGAAGAGTGGCTGTGACAGAACTAGCTGGGTGTAGGTCTGCACTGGCCTTGCACACTCTGTTCTAGGTGACAGCACACCAGCCTTCACATGTCACACTCCAAGCAGTTTAAGTGCACAAGTATCTTCTCCTGTGCTGCAGCAGTGGGAAGACACTGCCCAGGTGGTGACTTAGATCTAAAGCTTGTGTGTTCTAGTCTCATCTTTAGTACCAAGGCTGCATAGACAGGCCAGCACCTTCCTTGCCCTGATGCAAGAACACACTCACCGATAAAGTAGCTCCTCATCTGTGGGGTGTGGTGAGGGGTCGGGGTGATGCGTAGCAGCTCCTCTCCATGGGGAACTGTTGGGTAGTTAAAGGCTTGGACATAGATGCTGTGCTGGCTCATCAGCTTGTCACAGATCTCTGTGTTTTTAGCAGCATCTGCAACCTGAAGTTCAACATTTTAAGTTACAAGATCAACGAAGAGATGCAAGGTTGCGGAACCATCAGCCCAACTCAGAATCCAACAGAGCTGGTCTCCCCTGTGCCCCTGTAAATAACATGTATGTCAGAAATAAAGGCAAATAAAAGCTTGTGCTGTAGAGCCCTCTGGGTATAAGCACGTCACTGCACCCAGGCTGTTTATACCCCAAATCTTGTTTTCACCAGCTTGTTATCGATTTCCCTGTTTTCTGTATACTGTTAGATTATGGGTTTCATTTACTTTTACACGCTGCACAGATGTGCTTAAGGAGGCCGAGCTAAGCTTAAGCCAACCTCCTGGCACTTCACTTTGAATACTGGGCTGAGTTTGAACTTTGTGAAGGTAGTAACTAATACCTCAAAGTGTGATGTGATCACAAAGAGCAACATGGGTGCCAGAATTCTGCGTCAACAGTACCCTAAGCACTCACCCTTATAGGAATGATGTGACTGGGGCAGTGCACCACAGGAAGTCCTGCATCCATCAGCATCTGCCTCATGAGCTTCACGTTGCGTTGGTGTTGGCGCCTCAGAATTTGCCCCTCTGGGCTCTTCAGGGTCCGGACAGACTCCAGGGCACCAGCCAGGAGCATGGGTGGCAGGGACGTTGTGAAAATAAAGCCAGCAGCGTATGAACGAACAGTGTCTATCAGAGAACTTGTACTGGAGATGTATCCCCCTACACATCCAAATGCTTTGCCTGAAGAAAAAAAAAAAGGCAACTAAATTTTCTTATTTCACCTATTAGAATAACTTAAGTTTACAGGATTACAGCCTTTCACTTGAAGGAATGAGTTACTTTCACCAGATGCTTAATGCAGTCATGGCAGGCAACAATTCCAGACCTCTCTGCTAATCTTGTATTTACTCAGCACAAGGTACAGCTTTGTTTTTAAAGCTTAATAAACTGGAACTAGTTTCTACATAGAAAGAACACTTCAAGAAGCTCTCAAATTTTGATTTTGGGGAAGACTTTAAGTCCAATCATCAAGTAGAGACTTCAATAGTGACCCCAAGTGATCAACACTAAGTCTCTCAGCAGATTTAAATAATCTGTTCCAGAGATGCTACAAATAGCCCATGCTCCTAAGGAGCACAGAAGGCCCTTACTGTGATTTTGAAGTTGATACCAGCTTCCCTTTCCAAATGTTCAGACAGCAGAACATAGGCACAGACAGAACTAGGGTGTCTGGTGAATGCTTCTGTTCCCATTAGGCCGTAACCCAAGCTTGTAAGTCCTAAAGCCATGAGCTTTCCTAGTAAATTTGATTTATGTTTTGAAAGCTGTTTAAATAACCTTCCAATTTGCAGCAGTAAGCTTATTCCTGAGCCTGCATTCTACTCAGATAATAGTGGTTGCTTCAGTTGTTGCCAAATCTCTTTACATAACTCCCCATATCAGATTTCTAGATTAGGAGCACTCCATTTCACATAAAGGAACTGAGTACTACTAAATATAGAGAACTACTCTACCAGCATTCTTACCTGAATTTATTCTTGAGTTGTATCATGCCAGTGGAGGACTTTTTGCTTAAGGTACCATTGTTTAGGGTTTTTCTTTGACTGATTTGTAAGACAGTCTAAGTAGCTTAACAGAAGCTTTTCAAACTGTGGGGCACACTTAAATCCTTTGGGCTTCTTGTAAAATCCTACCCCCAATAGCCCTTAAGTTCATTTGAATAGACTGATTTTTGAGCTAACCCACTTAATGTGCCTGCTCAAAAGCTTTGCTGCCTTAGTTCCTGTGGAAATGCCAGGCTGTGCATACCAAGAGTTCCGGAGATGATGTCCGCCTTGTGCATGACTCCATCCCGGTCTCCTATGCCACCACCTCAAGCTCCATACAGCCCCACAGCATGCACTTCATCCACAAAAGTGATGGCCCCGTGCTCGTGGGCCACGTCACACAGCTCTTCCAGAGGACACACTGCACCTGGGAACCAAAGCAGCAATTGGCAGTTTAGGATTCCCTGCATACAGCTTGGATAAACACCAAAACTACCCCTAAACAGCCCTCACAGAACTGTACACCTAGACCTAATTTTTTTTTTTGAGAACTAACTGGAAGCAGAGAAGAGGGTTTGATGTGAACTTACCATCCATTGAGTGAACAGTTTCAAATGCAACAATTTTAGGGGTGGATGGATCAGATTTCTTCAGCAGTTCTCGAAGATGGTTGACATCGTTATGGCGAAATATATGTTTTGGTACCCTGCTGTTACAGATCCCCTGGATCATGGAGGCATGGTTTCCGGAATCAGAGTAGATCTCACAACCTGGGGAAACACCCCATTACACTTTCAGTATCAAAAACATTAACTGATTCCCAGCACTGTTTCATGTATTTGAAGTGTTCAGGAAACAAGGGTAGCATATGCTTGAAAGTAATGCTCTTGACCAAAAGAGCAAGGTACAGATCATCAAGCAAGAATAATATTTAAGGTTTATTTTAGCTGTTCAAGCTAACACAGACTAGATCTTAAGGAAATACAGAAGATTTTTTCAAGTCCTCAATACTTTTATCTAACTCCTGTAACTTCAGAATTCCCGGTGTCTCATTCTTAGGTAGAGTTTAAATGCAAGAGTAGCAGACTCTGCTTGTGTAATTCCTTCAGCAGTTCCCAGCTCCTGGATCTCAATCTCAGCAGACTGATACAATGATTTGAATATAGCTTAAACCTGAATATAGCATTAAAAGCAGCACCCAACCATACCCTGCTGATGGATTATTTTAAAACATACTCCCAACACCCTAGGGCAAGCCTGTGTTTTTGTGGTAACAGGGGTGCAGCTTGAGATCTCACCTGGCAGCATTTTAGCTAAAGTGAGGAGAGTGGAGTCATTGGCTACAAAGCAAGATGAGAACAACAGTGCTGCATCTTTTCCATGAAGATCAGCTAGTTCTTTTTCCAAGTCGACATGAAATTTACTTGTTCCTGAAATGTTTCTTGTGCCTCCTGCTCCAGCACCATGTTGTTTCCATGTATCCCTAAGGAGGGCCCAAAGAGGGGCATTAGCATTGCTGTGTGACACAGAGAGGAATAAAGGGTCATTGCTGAAAACATTCTAGTACACAATCAGGATTATACTAAAAAGGAACTGGCTACAAAAAGCACTGTTAGGTCTTTGAGCAGCCTGCACAAGGCAGGAATCCAGTAAGGTGATGAAGTACAGCTGCAATATACCATCCAGTTTATCTGATAACATCTGGGGGCTTCTAAGGAAAATCCAGGCAGAAGAATCAGTGACCAACTAGTGCATCCCTGGAGCTAAACACTAAGTTACCCACCTCAGCTTAAGAGAAGAGCGTATGTTTAACTGCATACCAAGAATCATATCAGAAGCAGCTTATGTAGCCTAGTACAGAAACCAATTCTTCAGAAGCCTTCCCACAAAAGCTTCTGGAGGGCAACACAGCTTGAAAGTGCCTCTTAAGAGCATGGCACTACTCACATAACTGCTCCACAGACACGAGGGTGACGGCTCATGCCCAGGTAATCATTGCTGCACCAGACAGACACCTCCTTCTTGGTGATCAGAGAGTCAGTGTAGTCGTCTGCCATGGGGAAGATCTGTGCCTTCCGGTTCACCGTTTTGAACACTCGGTAGGTGTGATCCTTCTTCTTTTCATCTTTTTCTCAAAGAACTGATCATCCTGGAAGGTGGATACAGCTGAAGTGAGACAGACAGAGGCTTAAGCACACAGGAAATAATCACAACAGCCCAAGCCCTGTGGGGGTTTTCCCAGACATTCTTACATTTTGGCAAGTTGTCCTGAAGCAGATGAGAGACACTTTCTGGTCTTTGCTTCAGCGTAATATCCTTAAACTTCTTGAGCAAGCCACTCTGCTCTTCTCCCTCAATCCTGATGTTCCTCACTGTGGAAGTAGTTGGTATTTTGGCAAATTCTGTACCTACAGGCATTGTAATAAATTCCAGTGAGCTTAATCGTTTTGAAACAAAATGAAGTAAGTTGAGTTCAGCAAAGCAAACATTCTAAGTAACCCTAACTCTTCCATCTTTAGGAAGCACATGCCCAAAACCACATGTCCCTGGTAAGATCAACTATTTTATTTGCTTACAAATTTGCACTGGACAAGACAAAAGGATTAGCCTTGCTAATCAATCAAAATACAAGGTGTAATTTCCTTACAACACATTTGGCTCATCATGACTCAGAAAACCACTGTATACAGGTACAGCATTTATCTGAAAGGGTTGGTACACACTTAACTGAAGACAAGAGTTCTAGTCAGCTCCTTCCTTTTATTCTTGTTAGCAGAGATTAGTATTTTTAAAAACTGTGCCGCAGAAAGCAAACAGAAAAGTAAAATAAGCTTCCTGAGACGGGCAGCAAGGCTTTACTGATACTGCTCAAAGTTCCTTCTTTTGAGAGACAGCCCTTCCGCATCAGGACTGCAAGCCAGCCAACACCCTTTAGTTCTATAAACACAAAAAAACCCACCCCAAAACCACATGCTTGCTTTCCAGCTTGGATTTGTGCTGGTATTTGCCTGATGTCTTGACACAATTTCTTCCACCTTTGGATATAAAAACCTGGTCTATACCAGCTCTCCTCAGATCTGAGCATGGGCTTTGGGTGAAAGCGTCTCAGCTTGGTTCACATATCCAGAGCTAGCCAGCACATCAAAATACATCCCATGGTATTCCCGCACCAAATTCACCCAGGGAAATCCTGCAAACAAACTCCTTTTCCTGCAGTCTCCCATAATCCCACACACATCATTTCAGTGGTGCCTGTCAGACCTGGCACACTCCAGAACCAAGTCAGGCACCAGAAGGTCCTGAAAGGAATCCCTGCTTCAGCACACCGAGTACATACCTTTCCTGTCAGCCTGCATTTCCTGCACATCCTCCTGGAGCTCCAGGCTGGCCTTGCAGAAAACATTGCTGTTCTTGTGATTCATCTGAGCTGCCAGGAATGGGCATTTGGTAGCAGAGCTCTGGCTAGCACCGGTAGGTGGGTGGCCAGTAGGAGGCTGGGCTCCATCTCTGTTCTGCTGGGCCACTTCTTGGGCATTTTTGGCCTCTGAGGTAGGGGCAAAGAGGTAGACACTTCAGCTTCATCATTTTAGTACACTCACTTGAGCCTTTCTATCCATTACATTTGCAATTAATTTGGCACGACCCATTCAGAACTATTTAACTGAGCATCACATTTTATTTATTCAAGCAAAGAATGCCACTTACACCCAGAGGACATCTGACTTAAGATCCTAGATCTAGCACTGTACCCCTCGAGAGGGAAAAAAAAATCTCTTTCACTCCCAATGGGAAGATTTAAGGAAAATATTCAAGGAAAGACTGGACATGGCACTTAATGTCTGAAAGGATTTCAAGTTTTGCCAGTAACTCTTTGCCACTAGCAATTTCTGACTCAATTGGAGAATGGTAACACAAAAGAGTGAGCTGTGCATGCAGATGGAAAGGAACTTGTTTTGCAACAGATTGAGATTTAGGAGTATGGTATGGGTAGAAGAAGATATGCATTGCTGGGTTAGTCTCAGACATGTGGTCAGATCCTTTTGTTTGAACCTCCCCACATTCTTCAGGATGTGAGTGGGAGTATTCTCCCATACATGAAAACCTTAAACGACTCCTGTGACTTCTCTTACAGTGAGTGTCTGATACTGTTGGTTTCTAAGAAAAGAATTTTAAATTCATGTTTAGGTAGGACAGACGTGGAGGTCTGAAAACATGTGGTGATGTACATGGGGCTTCTGAAATCTTCTCATGAAAGAACTGTGGTGTGAACCGTGGCCTGCAAGATGCACAGTGGTGAGTCAAGGGACTAGTGACAAGTTAAGGCTCCAGATTAACAGTAGTTGTACTCTGTACCTTTACCTTTCTAATGGAATGCTTATGAACATGCCATGCCACCCTGACACCCGATCTTGTCTGATCTCAGAAGCTGAGCAGGGTCAGGCCTGGTAAGTACTCGGATGGGAGACCTCCTGGGGGTACCGGGGCTGTAGATTCCAGTCCTGAGGACTTCACTGTCACCGTCCAATCTCGCTCGGCCGTGGCAGATGAACCTCAGGAGTTAAAGGGTGGGGCAGTTGCTTTGCCTCA
>JAWLRI010001325.1:0-10214 GCA_034781795.1 Crypturellus tataupa
TGTGCTGTTTTGTGGTCCTCCACGTTCTCCAGCTGGGATCAGGTGGGAATGTCGCTGCTTGCTGCAGGGTTCCCAAGCGTCTTTCCCAACTGTGGCTGCTGCATGAGGGTCCCCATGATCAGGAATCTGGGGCTATTGGGACAGGGAGAAAGTTGTGGGGAGGAGAAGTGACCATGGACTTTGTCCCCGGCTGGGCTTTTGCTTTCCCTTTTGTTCTCACACGGAGAACATGTTGGGGCTGGGGTAACTTCTCAGTGCTGTCCTTCAAGACCTTCTTAAGCTGTTTGTGAGCACGATGAGAAAGAGGTGGAGAGACCTATGGAGGCTGCTCCCAACTCCACGGGGGTCGGGACCATCTTTGCAGGAACCCTTGTTCTCATCTGTGTCTTCCCATATCTTCTCCAGTGTCATTGCTTTTCCTCTCTGAGGGAAACCAAACGCTCACCCCAAACTCATCAACACTCTGCCCAAACTCTGGATCCCTCCTATGCAAGGACTCATTTTCTCTCTGCTTGTCCTCCATGTTCTCCACTCACAGCCCAGCTGAAGGTGGTGGGACCAGGCCACCCTCTCAGTGCCACCGTAGGGCAGGACATTGTGCTGCCCTGTCAGCTCTCTCCTACCTTGAATGCTCAGACCTTGACCGTCAGGTGGATCCGTCACCACATCTCTGAAACGGTGCATCTCTACCGGGATGGAGAGGACCTGTATTTGGAGCAGATGGGAGAATATCGAGGGAGGACAAAGTTGTCCCATGACGGCCTCCTCAGAGGAAAACTGGACTTACTAATTTCCAACGTGAGACCCTCTGATGATGGACTGTACGTCTGCACTGTTAAAGATGATGCTGGTTATGCAGAAGCTGCAGTGGACCTGGAGGTGTCAGGTGTGTAACTGGCCCAGGTTTTATGTTTAGCTGCATTTCCATGGCGCTAGATCTGGACCAAGCCATCTAACTTCAACTTCCCCTCTACATTGGACAAGACACTGATTACTTCACCAATGTGATTGGGATTTGGGATTTCCTGCCTGGGGTTGTCAGGAATCCTCTTTGCTCAACGTGGGTGGTTCTTGTGGGTTTCTTGCCCTGGGTGAGGGGATTCCTTGTCCTACAGCCTCTCCAGGATGTGCTGGGTTGGGAACCTATGAAAGTTCTTCCTCCTTTGAAGGGATCCACTCCATGCCCAACCCAGGATCCTCATTTCTCCCCAGCCATGGGCTCTGCCCCACTCGTCTCCTTGGAGGGCTACCAGGATGGAGGCATCCACGTGGTGTGTCGCTCGTCCGGCTGGTTCCCAGATCCTGAGGTGCTGTGGAAGAATCCCCATGGGCAGCGGTTGCCCTCAGTGTCTCAGCGACATTCCCCGGATGAGAAGGGCCTGTTTGGAATAGAGCACAGCCTCACTGTGAGAGGGGAGGCGGACGGGAGCGTGTCCTGCGTGGTGAAGAACAGCCGCCTTGGCCAAGAGAAGGAGTCGTCTCTGCACATATCGGGTTGGTTTTCCCTTGGGGACATGGAGAACGTCCCCTTGGAAGGGAAGGAGAAAATCTAGTGGGTCCTGAGTGGTGAATGAGAGCAGATGAGCAGTGACGTTTCCTTCTGTTTCCTCAGCTCCCCTCTTCCACGATGCCCATCCCTGCAAGGTGGCTCTGACTGTGGTGCCGGTGATTCTCTCAACCCTGATTCTTGGTTTAATTGTCTACACTGCTCTTCTGTTCAAGAAGAAAGGTAAAATATGGGGCAAAGTGGGAATGGGGCAAAAAGATGTAGTGAGGGAAGGACCATCTGGATGCAAAAGGATGTTTTTTAGAGGGGTGAATAGCAGAGGGCAGAGTTCTGGCAAAGGTGAGTCCTTTGCTAATTTCCTCTCCCTTTTTCTTTTCTTTTTAGAGAAACAGTACAGAAACATTCTGGGTGAGTCTTTTCATTTCCACTTTTGAAACCTTTCCACTCTGTTGTGTCTTTGGCACGGACACTGGTGATGGCTTCTCCTGGGGTTTTTCTCCTGGGCATGGGAAGCTCCTCTGCTGATTTCATCCTCTGTTTCATTTTTTTTTTTTTCAGAGAATCTGTCCAGAGAGATGAGTAAGTGCTATTGCTTTCTAGGGCTGTGCCCCTGTATGGATACAAACCTAGTGGTCTGGTTGTTGCGTAGGAGATGATTTGGGTTAAATGAAGCTCAGAATGAGGCAGAGTGTTGTCCATGAGCCCAGCATGGAGTGCAGAAGGCAAGGAGCAGGACTTGCTCCTTTGGGGTTGGGAAGTAGGAAAGGAAGGTCTCTTTCTGATGATCTTCTGCTTTTCTTTTGCCTTTCAGAGGAAAAAACAAGTGAGCTGGGTGAGTTTTTCTTCCCCTTTCCCCTTTTGAAGTCATGGTCAAAGGGATGTCCTTGGGATGGACACCAGCCTCTTGGGTTTGGCTCTTGCGTGGGAGAAGGACTGGGTTAAATGAAGCTCTTGCTGAGTCAATGTGTAGTCAATGCGCCCAGCATGGGAATGCAGAAGGCTGGGATGAGGACCTGCCTCTCAAGTGTCTGGGCATTGCAGGTTCCCTGGGTATGGGGGAAAAGAGGTGGTGGAAGACAAGGAGCAGGACCTGCCCCTTGCAGGGTGGGGGACAGAGAGGTCTCATTCTGATGGAATCTTCATTTTGTTTTGCCTTTCAGGGGGAAAAGAAACAGAACTGGGTGAGTGTTTCTTCCCCCCTTTCCTCTAAAACTGCTCTACAAAGGGGACATCCTTGGGATGGACACCAACGTCTTGGTCTTGGCTAGGGTTGGAAAAATTTGGAAAGGTCTTGGAAAGCGCTGGAGTTAAATCATGCTCAGACCAAAGCAGTGCATTGCCCATGTGCACAGCATGGGGATTATGCAGGCTGTGATAAGGACCTTCCACAGGAGAGTCTAGGCATTGCTGGGTCCATGGATATGGGAATAAAGAGTGGGAAGAAGCCTAAGAGCAGGATTCACCCCTTCCAGGGTTGGGAAGGAGAAAGGAAGGTCCCTTTCTGATGGGGTTGTGCCTTTCAGGGCAAAATTACAAGGAACTCAGTCAATGCATGGGCCATGTCCTCAGCATGGGGATGCTACAGGCTGGCACCCAGAGGGACCCCTGGTAGTTTCTGGGCATTGTCACTTTCCTGGGAATTGGGGAGAGAAGCCAACCGCTCTGTGGGTCAGAGCCATCCCCAGTGATGTCTTCACCTGCAGTTTTGTCTTGGGGATGGGAGGCTTCTTTAGTCATGACCCTTCCTTTTCTTTTTTTTTTTTTCAGTGGCAAAGACGACAGAGCTGGGTGAGTCTTTTTTTCCTGGTTCCACCTGTAAAACCCCTGCAACAAGCAGATCTCTCCTGTCTCGAGGTAGCTTTTCCTGGCTGCAGTCCCAGGTTGAGGCCTTTTGGGGCGAGGTCTCAGACCTCCAGAGTGAGCCCCCAAGCTCTGTCCTGAGGGATGAGGAGCTCTGGGGTGAATGGAAAGGCCTTGAGCCCTTGCCCAGCTCTGGGTGCTCTGCCCTGTCCCTCTCCAAAAAGCAGTGACTGGTCCAGGGACACCGCGGTGAGACGTATGGGTTGAGGGCAAGGCTGGACCATCTTCCCTGCCCAAGTCCTCAGTGTGGCCCTGTGTGGGGACAAGGACGGTGTTATAACAGGTTCTTGTCTTTCCTTGCAGCATGGAGAAGAATCATTTTTCCTTTAAACACAGGTAAAGACAGTTTGTCCTTTCCTCTTTCTGCAGTCCTTTCCTTTTAGGGAAAGTCCTCTTCATTGTTTTCTGTGTTGTTATGGGGTAGATATGCCTGGACCTTTCTGGGCCGTCCCTGTCCACAACAGACTGTCCATGACAGGACAGGACTTGTACCTTAGAACATGAACTTGAGAGCACCAGGCCTTGTTCCTCCTTGGTGGAGGGAGATGTCATTTCCCACCTCAGTGTGGCTGAGGAACCAAAAAAGGCTTCAAAGCAAAGAGATCCTCACCCTAAGATGCTCAGCTGTGGATAGAGATGATCCTCTGCCCCATCTCTCTGTCTGTTCTTGTGTCTGCAGAGGAGGTTTTACTGGATCCCGACACAGCTCATCCCCAGCTCGTGCTGTCCCAGGACTGCAGAAGTGTGAGATGGGGAGAGACATGGCAGAAGCTTCCATACAGATATGAGAGATTCCAACATTTGTGCTGTGTACTGGGCCAGGAGGGGTTCAGTGAGGGGAGGCACTGCTGGGAGGTGGAGGGGGAGGTGGGCGATGAGGCGTGCTGGGCCATTGGGGTGGCCAATAGTTTATTGAGAAGGAAGGAGGAGATCTCTCCCAGCCCTGAGAAATTGATCTGGGGTGTACAACAAAGGAAGGGAAAGTTTGAGGCTCTCACAGATCCTCGCACACCCTTGTCCTTGTCCCCAGTCCCCAAGAGGATCTGGGTAGTTCTGGACTGCTCATTAGAGAAGGTGACATTTGTCAATGCTGATAATGGGGCTGAGATCTACACATTTGGGTCAATCTTCTTCTGGAGGGTGAAGATCCACCCTTGGTTTTGGGTGGAAAAAGGAGAAGTCCGTGTGTGCCCCGAGGTTCGCCCCCTCCCCACGTCCTCACTCCATCCCACATCCCCTGCAGCCCCCGCGGCCTCCTCCCCTCCCGCAGACACCCCTCTCGCCCCTCTCCTCGGTGCTGCAGGGGAACAGGCTCAGCTCAGCCCCGACCCAGCGCAGGGGGCATCCAGCGGCTGAGGGCAAAGAGGCTCTTGGGGCCTCCAGTGCCGATGCTGGAGCCGGGAAGGAGGTTGGGATGCTCGGAGGAGGCTGAGAACTCCTGGATGAACTCACCGGCTTCTCCCCTGCTCTTGCTTGCACTCAGTCCTGCTCTTGCTTCCACTTCCTCTTTGCTCCACTCAGAGGAGAGCAACTTGGAGCAGGAGCAGGGGCTCTGCTTGTAGGTGCTGCCACTTCCCAGCTCTGCCTGGGGTGCCTGGAGCTGAGGGCTGGACTAGGGGAGTCCAGTGGGGCTCCTCCATCCTCATGCTGCATGGGGCTGCTGGCGGTCAGCCACATTTTGTTAAAGTAAGATCTTTTTCACTGTTTAATAAACTTTTGTACGTGAATTGGGGACCTCCACAGTGTGTTTTTGGTCTTGGGTGATTTCTCCTTCTGAAAGTTTTGCTGCATTGGGAGCTGCAGGCACTGGGAGTTGAGGACAAAGCGGAATCTGTGCAGTGCTGGATTTGGGAGCTGGCAGCGTCTGGGCGCTGTCCAGGTGCATGGTTGGGATGGAGCATTTGGGATGTTGGGGAGGGGTCTATGAGCCACCTACATCTGCCCAGAGTTGGGTAATGGTCTCTCCTCACCCTTGGGGATGGGGATGGAACCTCGGACACCTTTGGTATAGGAATGATCCCTCTGCACCTTTCGGGAACAGCACAGGAAGATCCGCAGGTTCCTGGTGAGACTGGGGCAGCCCGAGCCCAGGAGAAACAACATCTCCTCAGAGACTCCACCTGGAGAGGACACAGGGAAAAGGGAAAAGGAGGGGAAGAGAGGGGCAGTGGAGACGAAGGGGCAGGACAGGCAGTGACGAAATCCCAAGCAGGAAGAGGCAGCCAATGCAACCTCCTCCTCCACCAAGTGGGAACAGGCAGCAAAGGAGGTGGACGGAGCCTCCGTGGAGGGGGACGAGGCTTGGATGGAGGGAATACCTCCAGCTTCCAATGCTACAGACTGCGTTCCAGAAGGAGCAATTTTGACAATAATAATAAAAAGACATCGTAGAATGTCATGTTCATGTACAAAATTTTATTTAGCAGTGAAAAAGCTTTTAATTTAGCAAAGCCCAGGTGACAGCTAGCAGCCCGACGCAGCATGAGGGTAGAGGAGCCCCAGTGAACTCCACTCCAGCCTTCAGCTCCAGGTATCCCAGGAAGAGCCGGGAGACCGTAGCACCTACGAGGGGAGTCCTTGCTCCTGCTCCCAACTACATTCCTGCATATGGAGCCTGCGGCAAGAGCAGGATTGAGCCCAGCCAAGGGCAGAGGAGAGGCCGGAAGGTTCATGCAGGGGCTCTCAGCCTCCTCCGAGCATCCCAACCTCCTTCCCACCTCCAGCATCGGCACTGGAGGCCCCAAGAGCCTCTTTGCCCTCAGCCGCTGGATGCCCCCTGCGTGGGGCCGGGGCTGAGCTGAGCCTGTTCCCCTGCAGCACCGAGGAGAGGGGCGAGAGGGGTGTCTGCGGGGGGGCAGGAGGCCGCAGGGCTTGCAGGAAACCTGGAACGGGGTGAGAACATGCGCATGGCGCTGGTCTTGGGGCACACACGGACTTCTCCTTTTTCCACACAAAACCAAGGGTAAATCCTCGTCGGCTGGAAGTAGATTGACCTGAATGTGTAGATCTCAGCCCCGTTGTCAGCATTGACAAATGTCACCTGCCTTCCTGTGCAGTCCAGAACCACCCAGATCCTCCTGGGGACTGGGGACAAGGACAGGGACGTTTGAGGCTCTGTGAGAGCCTCAGACTTTCCCTTCCTATGCCGTACAGCCCAGATCCCTTCCTCAGGGCTGGGAAACACCACTTCGTTATCTTTCAAGGAAGGATCGAACACCCCGATGGCCCAGCATGTCTCATCCCCCACCTCCCCCTCCACCTCCCAACAATGTCTCCCCTCAATGAACCCCTCCCGGCCCAGCACACAGCACAAATATTTGAATCTCTTATATCTGTATGGAAGGTTCTGTCGTGTCTCTCCCCATCTCACACTTCTGCAGTCCTCGGACAGCACGAGCTGGGGATGAGCTGTGTCGGGATCCAGGAAAACCTCCTCTGCAGACACAAGAACAGGCAGAGAGATGTGGCTGAGGATCATCCCTATCCGGGGTCGCGCATCTTAGGGTGAAGACCTCCTTGGTTTGAAAAACTTTTTGGTTCTTCAGCCAAATAATGGGACACGACAGCTCCCTCCCCCAAGGAGAAACAAGGCCTGGTGCCCTCAGGTTAATGCTCTTAGTTATGAGTCCTGTCCCATCATGGACAGTCTGTTGAGGACAGGGACAGTACAGAACTGCCCAGGTCAATTGCCTTCCCATGCACACATGGGAAAACAGGAGAGGACTCCCTCGAAGGAAAGGATGGTGAGAGGACAAAAGCACAAAATGTCCTTACCTTTTTCTATAGGCAAAACCAGCCTTCTCCACTCTGCAAGAAGAGAGGAGATTCGGTTACAACACAGCACCTGTCCCCACACAGGGCCACATGGAAGGCAGGGGAGAGGGTCCATCCCTGTTCTGTGCACCCCAAGGTGGTCACATTTCCTTTCACATCTGACTGGGTTGTCCCTGGACTAGCCATTGGGCTGATGGAGAGGGGCAGGACTGAGCATCCAGACCCAGGCAAGGGCTCAAGGGCCTTCCAGACACCCCTGTGCTCCTGCTCCCTCAGGACAGAGCCTGGGACTCGCTCTGGAGGTCTGAGAAGTCTCTTTGAAAGGCCTCAGACTGGCATTGCAGTCAGGAAGAGCTACCTTGAGGCAGGAGGTGCCAGGTTTTTCGAAGGGGTTTCTGAGAAAAACCAGGAAATAGAGACTCACCCAGCTCTGTGGAATTTGCCTCTGAAAAGCAAAAGAAAAGGAAGGGTCATGAGCAGAGGGGCTTCCCATCCCCAAGACGCAACCACAGGTGAAGGCATCACTGGGAATGGCTCTGACCCCCAGAGGAGTGGGCTTCTCTACCCCATTCCCAAGGAAGGGGCAATGCCCACACACTGCTGGGAATCCCTCTGGGTACCAATCTGCTACATCCCCGTGCTGGCCACATGGACAACACCCTGGATCAGCATGAGCTTCATTTAACACAAACCCTCTCCCACACAACCACCCAACCACCGCACTCCTGTCAATCCCAGCTGCTCAACCTGAGAAAGGAACAGCACTCACTCATCTCTCTAGGCAGGTTCTCAAAAAAGACAAAGGAAAGAGGAGGAGGACATCAGCAGAGGAGCTTCCCATGCCCAAGATACAACCCCAGGAGAAGGTATCACCAGGCATGGTTCTTTTACCACCCTCCCTCTCCCCTATCCACAAAAACAGCTCATGCCCAGATGCTCCCACTGCCCCAGGCCACTTCATTCCAATGCTCATGGGCACTAAAACCACAGGGTCATCGAGCGCTTGTTCCAACCCAACTCATTTGGGATCATATCAGGGTCCATGCCAAGCACACAACATTGTAGTAAGGTTTCAAAAGTGAAAATGGGAAAGAAGACTAAGATCTCAGGAAATGTTCCCTACAAAGAAAAGCACAAGACAGAGATTAGCAGAGGACCCACTTTTTCCAGGGTAATCTCAGCCTCATACCCTCTCTATTCACTCCCACAAAAAAAGAGCCCTTTCCATCCAGATGATTCTCCCCTCGATCCTTTTTTTTCCCCTGTTTTACCATGTCCCACCCTTGTCCCACATTTTACCGTTCTTCTTGAACAGGAGAGCAGTGTAGACACTTAAACCGAGAACAAAGATTAAGAGAGTCACCAGCACCACAGCCAGAGTCACCTTCCAGGGATGGGCATCGTGGAAGAAGGGAGCTGAGGAAGCAGAAGGAAAGGTCACTACTCATCTGCTCTCCTTTAACACTCATTACCCATTGGGTCTTCTCCTTCCCTCCCAACGGGAGCTTCTCCACATCCTCCAGGAGATACTAACCCGATATGTGCAGAGATGACTCCTTCTCTTGGCCAAGGCGGCTGTTCCTCACCACGCAGGACACGCTCCCATCTGCCTCCCCTCTCGCAATGAGGCTGTGCTCTATTCCAAACAGGCCCTTCTCATTGCGGGAATGTCGCTGAGACACCAAGGACAACTGCTGCCCATGGGGATCCTTCCTCAGCACCTCGGGCTCTGGGAACCAGCCGGACGAGCGACACACCACGTGGATGCCTCCATTCTGGTAGCCCTCCAAGGAGACGAGTGGGGCAGAGCCCATGGCTGGGGAGAAATTGAGGATCCTGAATTGGGTATGGAGTGGATCCCTTCAAAGGAGAAAGAACTTTAATAGGTTCTCTGAGGACACCATGCTCATCCCCACCCAACACATCCCGGAGGGGCTGTAGGACAAGGAATCCTCTCACCCAGGGCAAGAAACCAACAAGAAACACCCACATTGAGCAAAGAGGACTGCTGACAACTCCAGACATGAAATCTGTTTCATTCTTTACCCACATTTCCCATCCACATGAGTGCGGGAATCGCTTTCATACCCATTAGAGTGGGGAAGTTGGAGTTAGCTGGTGTGGTCCCAAACTAACATCATGGAAATGTAGCTAAACTCTAGGTAAAAACTGAGCCAGCAACACACCTGACACCTCCAGTTCCACTGCAGCTTCTGCATATCCTGCATCATCTTGAACAGTGCAGACGTACAGCCCATCATCAGAGGGTCTCACATTGGCAATTAGCAAGTCAAGTTTTCCTCTGAGGAGGTCATCATGGGACAACTTTGTCCTTCCCCAATATTCTCTCATTTGCTCCAAATACTGGTCCACTCCATCCCGGTAGAGATGCACCGTTTCAGAGACGTGCTGGCGGATCCACCTGACTGTCATGGTCTGAGCGTTCAAGGTAGGAGAGAGCTGACAGGGCAGCACAACATCCTGCCCCACGGTGACCCTGAGAGGGTGTCCTGGTCCCACCACATTCAGATGGGCTGTGACATGGAGAACATGGAGGACAAACAGAGAGAAACTGAGTCCTTGTATAGGTGGGATGAAGAGTTTGGGCAGAGTGTAGATGAGTTTGAGATGAGGGTTTGGGTGCCCTCAGAAAGGAAAAGCAAAGACACCGGAGAAGGTCGGGGAAGACACAGATGAGAACGAGGGTTCCTGCAAAGATGGTCCCATTCCCTCTGGAGTTGGGAGAAGCCTACACAGGGCTCTCCCCCTCCTGCTCATCATGCTCATAAACAGCTCCAGAAGGTCCTGAAGGACAGCACTGAGAAGCTACCCCAAAAGCAACATGTCCTCTATGCGAGAGCAAAAGGGAAAGCAAAAGCCCCGATGGGGACAAGCTCCACGGTGACTTCTCCTCCCCACAACATCCTCCCTGCCCCAATCACCCCACATTTGTCATCACAGAGACCCCCATGTAGCAGCCACAGCTGGGCAAGAGCCTTGGGAACCCTGCAGCAAGCAGCGACATTCCCACCTGATCCCAGCTGGAGAACGTGGAGGACCACAAAACAGCACA
>JAWLRI010001327.1:0-10185 GCA_034781795.1 Crypturellus tataupa
CTTGAATAATGAGATTAGAGCCCTGAATATAGGAAACGTTCATGCAAAGGGCAAGTCTCATGCAGCAGGAAATCCAAATTATCCCTTCTAGTATGTTCTCTGAGCCAGCCACCTTTCTGCCAAAGCATACCATAGGAAAAGGACATTCCCTTACACAGTTACAAGTGCTTCATGAGTAGTGCAGGGCACCTCCAGCACAATCGCCCTGCTTCCTCTCTGAGAAACACAGTTTTCGGTCAATTTTAGCATTAACTTTGCCAATGACCTTTCTGTGGGATCCTTTTGGAGTCTATATCCCTCGTCCATCTCCAAGAAATAAGATGAGATTTCGCTTTTTGAAGTCCTACAGGTATCTCTTGTAATGGATTATGGTGTGCTAGACATTAGTAATATATTGCAGCTGTGGTTCTTTATAATTTTTATATAGGATTACTGTATATAAAAGTATGGAAATGTCTTGTGTTAATTGTGACTCCCATAGTTTCACTGAGCTCATAAAGACTTTGTGGTGGAAATATTTTAGGAAAATAATAAATGTTTCTGTAATACTGATACATCAGACCATGTCTGAATTAATTCTTATGGTTGAGGGGATTCAGCTGATTTGCAAAACTAGAAAATCATGTTTTTAAGGTATTTTTCTGCTCAGTGTGTAAAAATCACAAGAAAAATATGTAGGTTCTGTTTTTTTCTAACTGCAACCAGTATTTTTGTGCTGCTTTCTGCAATGGAAGCATAGTTACTTTTTTCCAAATTCCTTACTTTTATCACTAATGCATGCAATATAGATTTTCAAGTATAAGATTCTCTATATAAGATTATCAATATACTGTCTCTCTCTACATATATTCAAAATATTAGATAGGTGCAATTCAAATTCTCTCAGTATTTTCTTTGGCAAAAGCTGAGTTGTTTATACACAGGGAGCTATTTTTATCACAGTAAAATAATAAAAATTAATAAACATTCAAATACAGAATATATAAGTTAAAACTGAATCATGTAATTCAGTTAACAGAGTCTCAAGATCACAAAACCATAGATTTTTAAAATATCTAAAAATATATATTTTAAATTTTTAAAGCATCCACTCAAATTTCTTTTATGACCTATTTATATTGGAGATATAAAAAAATAAAAAAAAACATTTTAATGATCTAATTTTTTGAAGGTTAAGCAGTGTAAATATAGCATTTGTCTGTATTGTCTATTTTATTGTCTATTTTTTCAGTCAGACAAACTTAAAACATACTTAAAAGCTGTTAATAAAATGTAAAAAAAAAATCTAAGCTTTTCAAGAGGCATGATTAAATTATGCTTTACCATAGAGAAAGTGTTATATGAATTTATCGAGACCTTCAAAGAATTATCATGAGATAGTGAATTGAAGATTAGTTTATAAAAACTGGAGCATAATTGTATTAATGAACGTCGGCCACTTGTGGTGTTATTATTTAATATAACCATCAGATTTGATTGAAAAAAATATTAAAAATCTTTAATATACGTACTGCTGTGTCACTGTCATAGCTCCATTCATACTGTAGGTTATATTTAGAAATCTACTACAAAATTTTACAGTACACAGTCCCTATGTAATTTAATAACCCAGTTCCCTATGTAATATAATGACCCAGTTTTTGTCAACTGGCAGTCCTGCTCACGTCACTGAACTATCTGATGTCAAGGAACTTTGTTTTCTAAAGCTAAATACCTGATAGTAACATCCACGTTTTCCATGATGAACATTGCGTAGCAAACCATGATGTTCTACTTCGTAATCTTAATTTAAATTGTGAATGTTTTTGACACTTGGCCTGTTAAATTTTGGGCAAACCATAGAATTTCAGCAGTGAGATCCCCAGAACACAGTGTAATATCTCTTTTGGGGGGACACACCGTTATATAGTGGTGTGTTCTTCTGGCCGAATAGTGATTCAGGTTTCCCTTTGCTGATGAGCAAGTGCAGGGACATGCACTCTATGTTGGTGGTGCGAAAACCAGGCAAACATAAGCTTTCTCAGACACTCAGGAGAAGTATGGTTTGAGACAATGACATTTTTCTGCGAAAATGCAGTCTGTCAAAGGTCCTCTTCCTCTTCACTTCCAGTGAAATACACTAGAGCTTAAAGTCTCAACAATTGTACTGAGCAGCAGCAAACAACAGGAAAGCAAAGAAAATACAGAGGATTCAGATATGATTCATGATATCCTAGAAATGCAACTATTCACAGCACTAGATGTAGCACTTAGGCAAGGATCAGGTATTTTACAGATAAAGAAACACAGGAGACCAAAAAAACATTTCATGATTTCGGAATATTTTTACAAGGTGGAGAAAGGAGGATTGCTTATTGTTTTGGTCTTGAGTCTCTCTCAACTGAAGTACACCTCATTTCCTGAGATACAGAAAAGAAAAATGCCAACAGATGTGATGATTGTAAAAAGTGGGTCCTTACTATGACACAGTTACAAGTTGAAGCCTGCCCAGGCTTATGCAATACCATGAAGAGTGGATGTAGAGAAAAGCCATCTTCATGATCTGTAAATCCTATTACACCTAATGAAATAGAGCTGAAGCACCTATCAACATTTTGTACACTTAGCCAAGATATAGGAATCCAAACACGATACGATAGTCTAGCCTGATAGAGACTAAATGTGCTTACCTCCTCCTGACTTAATGACAGGTCCCCAGGGCCACTTTGAAGACTCTCCATAGGCTGCAGGATCTACCTTGATGATCCAGCCAGTCATTAAAGTTTTTTTCATAATGGAGGATTTGTGAATACATGAGTGAGAGCCTGCTAAGTAAAAACCATTTGTGTGTTTGCATATGACAATTCCTTAGCTCCAAAGAAACAGTATATTACAGAGATATGATGCTGACAATAGTATGCATTAAATTTAATAATCAAGGAAATAATAAGTTAGCTAATTAAAGCTGCGTCAGAACTGCATCTTCTTTTGATTAGCTCTAAGGGACACTTCTGAGACTCAGGCATCACAGAGCTTATTTCTTCGTATGGAAAATAGAGAAGGCATCCGTGTAGTTTTATGTGTGCAGCTTTTGTTGCTCCCGTCGCATTCTGTTTTTCCTCCTTGGCTGCCATCTGGTGCATTTTCCTGGCCTGGAGGAGGGTCATGCAGCTGGAACTGCTGCCAGCGGCAGGTCTGCAGCCAGCAGCACGTAGACTCCTGTGCAAGTGGGCACGTTCCCCATGCTTGCTCCCAGTCACACGCAGCAGCAGGGATCACAAGGGAAAACAGCAACCAGGAACCCCTGCTCTGAGGTGTCTCAATGGTGTCTAAGCTTTTTCAGCGAGCAGAATGTGATATTCTAACTTACTGGTGCTTTAAGCCTTGTAATGCAATGGGAATAGAAACCAGACTAATGTTACTATTCTTTATTTTGTTTATTAGAGATTAGAGTCCCTAATGTTAGGTATGCTAGGACCGGTTTGGTTCTTTCTGACTTGTCAGTAAGAACTCTCTGGGATATAAAATGTTCGAATGCTCAAGTGTGGGCTCTCTCTTTTTGGCAGTAGTCACGCAGTTGATTCATATTTATTACAGAAGTTCTATAATTCAGAATAGTCCTTATCACTATTAAAATGATGTTTTCAGTCTGTCTCAGATTTACCTCAGACAAATCTGCATGCCAAAATGTCATCATGTCCAAATCAGTCATTTATGTTCATTTGAAATCTTAGGAGAAGTAGAAATGTAGCAAGATGTCTTGCTGCTCAGGTTGAGTAGCTGCAGGGAGGTAAGTGAATCACACTTCACTCCTAGGCCCTGCTAGAGACTAGCTATGAGGACTGGGTACCAGTTCCTAAAATCTCAGAAAGTCCTGTCCCTGCTGTCGCACTGATCCCAAGCAGCAGGAAAAAAACTTTAGCCTTTATTTTACTATTTGTAGCTGAAACACTCCCAGTATGAAGCTGGTGTTCCAGATTAAGGTGGGAGTAGATGCTTTGGGACTTCGGGATACAGAAAAAGATTACACCAGACAAAAACATCAGGAAAAATTCAGTTTGATTTGCAAAATTTAGATGTCCATGGATATTTATGTTGACGTCAAGGCTATCATCTGACTTGTGTTTCCCTGATATATAACAAATGCTAGAAGCACTATAAATAGATTAGCATTCAATCTGATACCCAATACACCAGGAACAAGCTGATGCTAGTTCAGCATGTACCATGTCAAAATGTTGTAACTGATTTCTAAATACTGCGTTAATGGTTGCTTATCTTATGCCACTATAGAATATTATGTCCATTGTAGATCTGATTAGATCATTTTTATTGCAATTTGAGAAACTTTAAAGTGGATTTTTTTGTTGAAGATCATATAGATATGTCAACTATAGCTAGTAAATACAATTTATACCTGAGGACCAGGAACCACTAATACCTGCAATTCATTTAGTGTTTCAGCTATCTCTATCAAAGCAGTATGTGAGTGTTAAAAGAAAACATTCTGCAATATGCCAAAAGGTAATATAAGGCTCTAATGTTCCTTTCTTTAGGAAGCAAAAAAGAAATAAGGTAATGAGGAGGAGAAAAATAGAAGAAACCCATGTAGAAGGGTCTGGCACACACGCTGGTTTGGTGTCCTTTACTATAGGGACTTTGTCATAGCTTATCACCAGGGTGGTCCGTGCCGCCAAATCCCATTCTTGGTCTCTGGCAGCAGCAAATGTTTGAGGAAGGAGTAAGAAACTTGATGGCGATATATAATCTTCCCCGAGGAAAAATTTGCTCCTGATCCTCAGTGATTCCTCAAAGAATAAATATTACAGAACTTTCCTTCTTGTGTGTATTGCTTTCTCTGATAACTCTACATTCTTTATTTATTCATACAAAGTTTTTAATTTTTTATGTAATTTTTTTGGCTTCAGCAATATCTTTTGACACTCACTTCCACATGATAACTCTGTTATGAAGTTAGTAAAATAACCTTAAATAAACTGTTCCTAGGAAGACTGTTAGATATGTGTTGAAACCACCAAGGTACCAGGGTGCAGCACCTACAGCTCACTGGGCAGCTGTTAAAAGAGGCAATAAAAGGGGTCCCTTAGGCTGGCAGACTGCAGTTCACATTCATACTGAGATTAACAAAAGGACCAGGAAAATAAAATATATGTATGTAACGAAGGCATTCCTTTTCAATGAAAAATGATTTTAAAGTTCAATGATCAGGATTTGATGACAGCACTCTATCTTCTGTGGTATTATGCCCATGTCCCATTGTAGATTAGAAGCAAGAGTTTGCATGGTTTTCACTGTAACTTACTTAGGCAGTCTTTCTTTTTATTTAGTGCATATATATACATGCATGTGTAAATATGGATATAAGTGCACAGGTGAAATAAGTGGTTTACTAATGATAAAAAAAAAAAGCTTTGAAAGAATTATTAACAAAAATGAAAAGTCTTCAGGAACTGTGACAAAAAATGATGATGATGTAGAAATGTTGGCCAAGGGAAATGGCAGTACTATGGAGAAGCAGAAGTAAAAAGTCTTAAAGCAGAGGCATCAGTGCTTAGTGCTTCTGTTATACATATGCACTGTATGTTAGCAGACTTTCATTAAAAATGTTTTTAGCCCCTTCTAGCTCCATGAAGATAAAAACTGCAACTTTTATGCTTGTTTATATTGCAGTCTGCTTGATTATATTATAATACTGTGAACCTAAACTATGTATCAGAGTTTAAAAGCTCTTTGTGTTTGTTGTATTGGTTAAATTGTAAAAGAGTTTCCCAAAACCAGAAAAGCTAGGGTCTTTCTTAAAATGCAGGTTGATATTTTCATATAATAGCCGTACTCGAGAATGAAAAATACCTTAAGGAAGACTTTATTTGGTGGGCCTGGAAACAACCTTTCAGAAGCTGACAGGGCTGGGTAATGCAGCATGGACAGTCACACCCTGGAAACTTCATTTATCCAGAATTCTACTTCATTTCAGTAAGGATTTTGTCCCAGCACAGATGGTGTAAGTGAGGACCAGACTGGTCCTCCTGATGTGCGGAACTCTACCTATTTTGAAGTATTTGTTTCCTTTAGAGATGGAAGTGGGAGTTATGGTGTGTTAGTATTAAGACAGGCAACAGACTGTATTGGCATGCAAAACTCACCAACTCTTCTGCTCTGCTCTTCTCTCCTCACATGCGTTTCCTGGGTATAGAACAGGTCACCTTTAAGATGTGTAGAGAGATGCAGACAGTCCTGGAAAAGGTATGTGCTATCTTTTCCATTGAGAAACACATTTACCAAATTTACATTCTCTTCACTCTTTCAAAGGCGCAGCTGATTTTCAGCCAAGAAAAGATTTCATAGTTTGACCCATTCATTTGAAATTAATTTGTCATCTTTGATTATAGTTTATAATAGCTAATTTAAATTTAAACTAAGGAGAATAAAAAGCAGTCACAGAAAATCTGTTATACCAGTGCTGAACTATCTGATGTTGTTGCAGTTTGCCAGCTTAATTTTCAGGAGAAATAAATGGATGTTATTAGGATCTTATTTTCAATACAATCTCAGAAAATACTTCTAAACATTTCTTTTTTTGATATAGTATATTATTTTAATCCTGGAATATTTAATTCATTATTAAATGTCATATATTCTGTTACCATAAAAGGATATAAGTTAAACTGCTTCCAAGCACAGACTGTTTGAATAGGATATGTGTCTGGTCATGTCAACTCTCTGGTTTTACACACACAGTCATTCACTTTGAACTGCTGCTTTTGGCATTTATGGTAATAAAATAGTTTGTATTAAAAATGTAAAGTATTATTAGGCATCTGCATCTGAAGTCATACATTTATCCTAATTTTGCTGCAAGATTTTTATTTTTGCATTAACACTAGATAGCTTAAGAAAGTATAAAGATACTGTTAGAAAGACATTTTCTCGCTTTGCATGCTCAAAAGGTTTTGTTGAAAGGAATTTCTGTTGTTACACATCTTCATACTTATTTTATGCATAGCCTAAGTAATTGTCTCTCATGAAATTTATCATCCATTTTTTAATTAAAGTAATTCCAGAATTTTTGCCATGTTTATAGAATTTATTTCTGGCTACTAAATTGCCTGCTTTAGTTACCTTTTTTTCTGTTTGTTGTGTCTCTAAGTAATAATAGCATTGCAATTTGATTTAGTTAGTAGAGTAACATTTTGTTCGTAACACTTCTATGGAAAAATGTTTATTTTCATACTTGGCAGAAAAATACAGAAAATGCTGAGGTTAGTGTATTTCTAATAATCTAATGGTTTTCCTAGGCCAGATTAAATATAGTCTGATAATCTTTTTCATCTTCAAAAATTTGGCTGTACAGGAACATCTTGCTACCTGTGGACTAAGATCTATAAATTAAGAAATAAATAATTGCAGAAGATTAGGAGCAGGAGCTATAGATTTAATATTTACAACCGCAGTATCCATCTTTGCTTTGGCCATATTAGAGAGGAATACAGGGCAGAGAGTGGAAAGCTGAGATAAAAGAGCAGGAAAGGGGAGAAGAGCTTGCAGATGAAAGGTGTTTATACTCCAGTGATGTACAACCACTGTCTAAGCAATCATTATAAAAGCTTCTGCATCTTACTGCTAGCGGTGTTTGTATCTGAGCAGGCATGGCTGAGTTCCAGTGGAGCTGGAAGAGTCATGCACAGTGCTCCTCCTATTTGCGATCCTTGAAAAATCTTCAATTATGATGATCTATATAAATGTTAGAAATCTTAGTCTGTCCTCCATATTCTGGTTCAAAATACCTTGACTCTTGATCTCTTTTTGGAGAATAGGATGTGGAAAGAATAAATTGTCCTACATGCTTCACACTACCAGTAAAAATTGATTCCTAATGCAGTGCAAATACAAATGCTCAGTTAAGGAAATAAAAGCTGAATCTCAGTTCAGTTATGATAGTCTTGAACTTCATTGTGAAGGTTATTAGTAACATTTTTCTTTTACACTGTACTACTTGCGCAGTTTAGGCCCAGTAATATTTCTATCAGTTGTCAAGTAAATTATGCAGGTAGTCTGTCTTGGTCCCATCATATCAACTTGCACCTGTGTTTCAGGTATCAACTTGTCCCTTAGGAATGGGAGTTAAATGCCTAAGGGTGTTTCAGAATCCGTGGGTCTTTGATGCTAAAGGCTTTTCCATACCTGCCTCTCTCCATAAGAGTCTCTCTCTTTGTGGATCCCTGCTGTGAAGCTTGCAACTCAGTTCTTTTCTTGACCCCTTTTTGCAGGGCAAAAAAAAAAACAAAAAAACAAAAAAAAACCATTTTCTAGGTATCAAGAACTTTTTTGTTCTGTAATGCCTTTATTTGTTAAAACAAGATCTGCAGCTTTTTGGGAACAGCCTATAGGGTCCCTGGAGCTGGTTCTTTACCCCACAGTGTATGCATTCCCCTCCTCTGAATATAAATTACTCCATTAGAATTGGTTGCATAATAACTAACAATAATTTGTGTAATGGCAAGGCATAGGTTATAGGCACACCAGTTGCCAGTAACAGTGTCTTGATAGAGATTCAGATTGGAATCATATAATACCTTTATTACAGTTTTCAAGGCAAAATTTTGTGCAAGATCTTTTGCTGTTTCATAAGGAGCATGGCAGGCCATGCAGGTTGTGCCATGTGGAAATTTCCTCTTACAGGCCTCAGAGCATTTGTAACATTTTTACAGTTATTTATCAATCAATCATCAGCTCTGTCTCTCTCACAGTCTCTTGAATAGCATAAGCATTTATTTTTATTTCATCTCTTTTCAAGAGAACATTACCATGGTGAATTTAGTATCAAGACAAATGATCTTGCTGACAGATCTCATTACATTTGACAGATGTTACATTTTAATCAAAAATATGGTAAAAATATAAAGGCTATCTAAGATTTTTTTTTAATCAAAGAAATACCATACAATCAATGCCACCAGGCATTTAATTTACAAACTTAGCTGCTTTTTAGTCCAAGGTCACCAATATGACCAGCAGGTGTTGACATTCCCTGGAATACCAACTCACAGGGGCAGAAAACAGGATTCACCTCCTACTCATGCCTCATCAGTCTGCATGGGTCAAAGCAGCAAGTGAAGAGCCTGTTGAGCTACTTCCATCTTTGAACCATTGCAAAGTGATCTAATTAACAAAATGTTATTAAAATTTAGATCATGTGAACATATTACCACAAAAACATGCATTTAGATCCTTCTGAGGTGATTTGCAGCATTAGTTTTTGCTGGTAATGAAATCAAGGATGTTGAATGAAAAACACTTTTCATTCCCAGTTCAGATTCAAAAACTTCTGCCTTCCTTTTCCAAAAGGGAAAAATTCTGGAGACCTAGTTAAACTAAGTAAAAGCTGTCCCAGATGAGGATCCCTTACTTTTTTTTTTTTTTTTCCCCCAATGCTTCAATATTTTTTTCCTTATTCTTTTCTATAATTCCCCATTGTCTTCTTTTCCAGCTTTACTGATCTGAGGTCTATTTTATATGGAAATACTTTAGACATTTTAATAAAACAAGTCTTGACAGTTGTAAAAGCTAACATCTTATGCACACAAGCACAATATTGATATTTTTCATTTAGAAGGAAAAAACAGTTCAAAGCCAGTTTCATATCTCCATACAAAGAATTTTAGAAAGCTTAAATTTTATTTCATTTTTCATCATAACTTACAGATTTCATTGTGTAAAGTAACTGCATTAAAATAGGGAGTTTTTGATTTAAAGAATTTATCATCAAGCCCTGCTAATAAAGCATATATGAAGATGGCTTAATTACAAACAAATTTGAGAGGCTACTTGGAGGAATTCAGTGCAATGCATAAATTTATGTACAAAGGGAAATCTGAAGATAAAAAGGGTAGACCATAAACACTTTGAAAGCATAGATGTCCTTCCAAAAACAATTATTTACTGTATCAAATGTAGCAAATAAATGTTCTTGCATGTAACAAGAAAAACGAATAAACTAGAATGGAGAGTTCGGGAGATGTCTGAGGAAGAAGTAACAAATGTCAGGATAGAGTACACTGAATGGAATTCTATAGTTACTCTGTACTTCACTGAATGTATGGGGTAGTATATCACAGAATCACAGAATGCTTAAGGTTGGAAGGGACCTCTAGAGATCATCTAGTCCAACCCCCCTGCTCCAGCAGG
>JAWLRI010001328.1:0-10132 GCA_034781795.1 Crypturellus tataupa
AGGGGGGTTGGACTAGATGACCTCTAGAGGTCCCTTCCAACCTTAGGCATTCTATGATTCTATGATTCTATGATCCTCTTACAACCTCCGCCTTACTGTGTTCCTTATCGCTAGAAGGAGTTGGCCCACTCAAGGTAGAGCATGTACAGAACGGGATCTGTTGCTTTGCAAAGGGCAGATCGTGATGGCTGGAAGCTCCCTAAAGACTGAAATGCTTTTTCTTCTTTATTTTTACAGATGGAGATCTCTTCAGTAAGTAAAACGGCTTTGCTGGACTCCCTCTTTTCCCATGTCTCTCCACAAGGCCCCATGAGCAGTGTTTACAGGGAATGGTTTAGCTAGAGGACAGGGGGACTAGAGGATGGGTTGGCAGCAGGATGGATGAGCGAGATGCCCCAGGCTGCTCCGTATTGCTGGGATTGAGTTGGTTTTGCAGAGAGGGGGTTGTTTCCGTCAGGATAATGGGACGATGCGAGCGCAGCTCACGGGAAGCAGCAGACGCAGCAACTTGTGCAGCAGATAGCACAAAACGTAGTGAGAATGTGGCTTCGTTCCCCTCCTAGGAATGAACGCTTCCACACACACACCCCGAAGCATGGGAAGTTCCATCTGAATATGGAGGGAAAAACTCTCCAGTGTGTCTGAGCACTGGAATGGGTTGCCCAGAGAGAGGATGGGGTCGTCTGCTCTGGAGATACTCAAAACCCACCTGGATGTGGTCGTGGGCAACGTGCTGTAGGTGACCCTGCTTGAGCAAAGGGAATTGACTAGAGGATCTCTAGAGGTCCCTTCCCACCTTCAGCTTTGAGGGACTCTTGAGCCTTATGGCCAGTGTGAGCAGAGTTGCTCAGGATTTAGCTTGTATGGAAACGGACATGCTGCTTTACAAGGGAAGGACTGTGTTGGGAAACATTTCCTGCAGACTGAAGTGATGTTTCTCTCTTATCGTTGCAGATGAGTGACTCTCGGGTAAGTAAAAGGGCTTTCCTGGACCTTCTCTTCTCCCATCTCCTTCCACAAGGCGCCATGAGTGGTGTTTACAGGAATAGTTGTAGCTAAAGGAAAGGGCGACCAGAGCCCAGGTGTAGAGCAACCTCCTTCAGCAGAAGGACGCGCTGGCAGCAGGTTGGATGAGAGGGCTGCCCCACATGGTAGGCACCGCTGTGGACTTTGGGAAGAGGGGGCTCTTTCAGGCAGCTAAAAGGAAACAGACAGATGCAGCAGTTAGTAAAGAACAGGGAAAGAAGGGGCCTTCATTCCTCATTCTGGCCCTGAACACCTGCTTAGATACATCCCAAAACATGGGAAATCCCATCTAAATGTGACGGAAAACTTCCTGACTGTCCGGATGACGGAGCACTAGAACACGTTGCCCAGAGAGATGGTGGAGATGGTGGATTCGCACAACGTGCCTGGACGCAACCCTGGGCAACATGCTCTGGATGACCCTGCTTGAGCAGAGGGGATGGACTAGGGGATCTGGAGGGCCCTTCCGACCTCCAGCTTCCAGGGATTCTCTCATCCATACAGCAAGTAGGAGCAGGCACGCTCAATGGATGGTGTGTATGGAAAGGGACATGGTGCTTTGCAAGAGGAAGAAAGGGGGACCAAGCTGGGGGAGGTTTCCTTCAGACTGAAATGCTTTTTCCCTTTTACTTTTACAGATGAGAAGCTCTGGGGTAAGTACAAATCTCTCCTGGACTCCCACTTTCCCCACCTCTCTTCTTGATGAGGCGTTTTTGCAGGGACTGGTTCATCTAGAGCAAGGGACATCCTGAGGTCCATGTAGGATACCCCTTCATCCCAGGAGAGTCTGACGGCAGATTGGATGAGTGAGGAGCCCCAGGCTGCTCCGGATGGCCGAGCCCCATTCGGCTGCGCAGAGAGGGGGCTCTTGGGCAGGGCTTGGGGACCACAAGAGCACAGCTAACGGTACACAAGCAGAGGTGGCCACTTGTGCAGCACAGAGCACAAATAACGGGGCAAGAAGGTGCCTTCCTTTCACATCCGAGCAGCGAACGCTTCCTGAGATACTTCTCAAAAGACAAGATGTCCCATCCAAATATGGAGAGAACCCTCCTGACGGAGGGTGACAGAGCGCTGTTTGCCCATAGAGGTGGTGGAGTCTTCTCTGCTGGAAATACTCAACCATCCAGATGCAGCCCTTGACTCATGCCCTGTGTGACCTGCTCGAGGAGGGGGGATGGACTGCATGATCTCCAGAGGTCCCTTCCCACCTCAGCCTTTCAGGGATTCTCTGGTTCTTGTGATGAGGAGCAGGAACTCTCAGAGCAGAGCGTGAATTAAAGTGGACCTGCTGCTTTGTAGGGGAAGGAAAGAGGGAGGACCAAACTGGAGAGGTTTCATGCAGACTGAAAGGCTTTTTCCCTTTATTTTTACAGATGAGTGGCGCTTTGGTAAGTAAAAAGGACTTTGTTGCAGCCCCTGTTTTCCTTCATCTCTCCCCAAGGCCCCACGAGCGGTGTTTACAGGAGTGCATTCAGGTAGTGGCAGGGCGAGCAGAGGGCTGTGCAGGAGCCTCCATGGGCAGAGGACGGGCTGGCAGCAGGTCGGATGCGGAAGCTGCCCCAGGCTGCTCTGTGTTTCTATATTGCTGGACATGGGAACAGTCTGGCTGGGAGGGGAGTGTCTCAGAGAGCGATGTGAGGATGATGAGAGCAGAGCTAGGAGGAAGCAGCAGAAACGACAATTTGTTTTTTGCAGGGAGGTGCAGGGAGGACCAAGCTGGGGGAGGTTTCAAGCAAACTGAAAAGCTTTTTCCCTTTTATTTTTACAGATAAGTAGTGCTTTGGTAAGTAAAATGGACTTTGCTGGATTCCATCTTTTCCCACATCTCTCCACAAGGCACCATGATCAGTGTCTCCTGGGACTGGTTTAGCCCGAGGAAAGGGCATCCACAGGGCTGTGCAGGACCCTCCATCAGCAGAGGAGGGGCTGGCACAGGTGGGATGAGTGAGCTCATCCCAGGCTACTCCGGACGGGTGTGGCTTTGCGGAGAGGCGACTGTTTCCATGAGGAAATAGGGAGAAGGAGGGGCCGGCTAACGGGAAGCAAGCAGGCAAAACAATTTAGCACCTAAACACAGAAGTGGGCCAGAAGGTGCCTTAATTTCCCATCCTAGCGGTGAACACTTCCTCAAGTATTTCCTGAGACATGGGAAGTCGCATCTAAATATGTGGAAAAATCTCCTGACTGTGAGGGAGACAGAGTCCTAGAGCAGGGTGCTCTGAGGTGGTGGAGTCTCCTCCTCCAGAGATACTCAGAACCCATCTGGTTTTGACCGTGGGCAACGTGCTGTGGTTCCCCTCCTTGAGCCGGGGAGATGGACTGCATGACCCGGAGGGCCCTTCTCACCTGAAGCTTCCAGGGATTCTTCCATTCTTACAGCGAGTAGGAGCAGGCACGCTCAAGGGATAGTGTGAATGGAAAGGGAGCTGCTGCTTTGCCGGGAAAGGAAAGAGGGCAAACCAAGCTTGGAGAGGTTTCCTGCAGACTGAAATGCTTTTTCCCTTTTACTTTTACAGATGAGTAGCTCTGGGGTAAGTATACAAATCTCTCCTGGACTCCCTCTTTCCCCACCTCTCTTCTCGATGAGGCGTGTTTGCAGGGACTGATTCATCTAGAGGAAGGGACGTCCTGAGGTCCATGTAGGATCCCCCTTCATCCCAGGACGGGCTGGCAGCAGGTTGGATGAGTGAGGAGCCCCAGGCTGCTCCGGACGGCCAGACCCCATTTGGGCTTTGTGGAGAGGGGGCTCTTGGGCAGGGCTTGGGGACCACAAGAGCACAGCTAACGGGACACGAGCGGAGGCGGCCGCTTGTGCAGCACAGAGCACAAATAATGGGGCAAGAAGATGCCTTCCTTCCACATCCGAGCAGCGAACGCTTCCTGAGATACTTCCGAAAAGACAAGATATCCCATCCAAATATGGAGAGAACCCTCCTGACGGAGGGTGACAGAGCGCTGTTTGCCCAGAGAGGTGGTGGAGTCTTCTCTGCTGGAAATACTCAACCAGTGAGACGCAGCCCTGGGCTCATGCCCTGTGTGACCTGCTCGAGGAGGGGGGATGGACTGCATGATCTCCAGAGGTCCCTTCCCACCTCAGCCTTTCAGGGATTCTCTGGTTCTTGTGATGAGGAGCAGGAACTCTCAGAGCAGAGCGTGAATTAAAGTGGACCTGCTGCTTTGTAGGGGAAGGAAAGAGGGAGGACCAAACTGGAGAGGTTTCATGCAGACTGAAAGGCTTTTTCCCTTTATTTTTACAGATGAGTGGCGCTTTGGTAAGTAAAAAGGACTTTGTTGCAGCCCCTGTTTTCCTTCATCTCTCCCCAAGGCCCCACGAGCGGTGTTTACAGGAGTACATTCAGGTAGTGGCAGGGCGAGCAGAGGGCTGTGCAGGAGCCTCCATGGGCAGAGGACGGGCTGGCAGCAGGATGGATGCTGGAGTTGCCTCGGCTGCTCTGTGTTTCCATATTGCTGGACATGGGTACGGTCTGACTGGGAGTGGGATGTTTCAGACAGGGATGTGAGGACGATGAGAGCAGCTAAGAGGAAGCAGCACACACAGTTTTTTGCATGGAAGTGCAGGGAGGACCAAGCTGGGGGAGGTTTCAAGCAGACTGAAAAGCTTTTCCCTTTTTATTTTTACAGATAAGTAGTGCTTTGGTAAGTAAAATGGACTTTGCTGGATTCCGTCTTTTCCCACGTCTCTCCACAAGGCACCGTGATCGGTGTCTCCTGGGACTGGTTTAGCCCGAGGAAAGGGCATCGAGAGGGTTGTACAGGACCCTCTATCAGCAGAGGAGGGGCTGGCACAGGTGGCATGAGTGAGCTGATCTCAGGCTGCTCTGAACGGCTGGACACGGGTGTGGGTTTGTGGAGAGGGGACTGTTTCCACCAGGGGATAAGGACAAGCAGGTGCAGCTAACTGGAAGCAGCAGACGCAGCCATTTGTGCAGCACTGAGCAGAGAACAGGGCCAGAAGGTGCCTTCATTTCCCATCCTAGCAATGACTCTTCCTCACTCAAGTCTCGAAACATGGGAAGTTCCTTCAGAATATGAGGAAAAACTTCCTGATTGTCAGGGAGACAGAGCCCTGGAGCAGGGTGCTCTGAGGTGATGGAGTCTCCTCCTCCAGAGATATTCATAGCCCACCTGGTTTCAATCGTGGGCAACATGCTCTAGGTTCCCCTCCTTGAGCCAGGGAGATGGACTAGGTGACCCGGAGGGCCATTCCCACTTCCAGCTTCCAGGGATTTTTTCATCGTTATGGCTAGTAGGAGCAGGCACACTCAAGGGATAGTGTGTTTGGAAGGGGAGCCTCTGCTTTGCAAGGGAAGGATAGGGGGAATGACCAAGCTGGGGGGAGGTTTCCTGCAGACTGAAAAGGTTTTTCCCTTTTATTTTTACAGATAAGCGGTGCGTTGGTAAGTAAAATGGACTTTGTCAGACTCCCTCTTTTCCCACCTCTCTCCACAAGTCACCATGAACAGTGTGCACTGGGACTGGTATAGCCTGGGAAAGGGCATCCAGAGGATGGGCTGGCAGCAGGTGGGTTGAGGGAGCTGATCCTGGGCTGCCTCGGACATCTGGACACGAGTATGGGTTTGCAAAGAGGTGACTCTTTCAGGCAGGGATGTGCAGATGAAGAGAGTGCAGCTAATGGAAAGCGAGTGGGCACAGGAATCTGTGCAGCACTGAGCACAGAGCAGAGCAAGAAGGCTCCTTCGTCTCCATCCTAGCAGTGACACTTCCTCGCACACTTCCCAAAGCAGGGGAGGTTCCGTCTGAATATGAGGAAAAACCCTTTGACTGAGAGGGAGACAGAGCACTGGAACAGGGTGTTCAGGGAGGTGGGAGACACTCACAACCTACTTGGATTTGACCCTGGCCAATGTGCTCTAGCTGACCTGCTTGACTAGAGGTTCTGGAGGTCCTTTCCCACCTCCAGCTTCCAGGGATTCTCTGATACTTAGTGCAAGTAGGAGCAGGCTCCAGGGATAGTGTGTATGGAATGGGACACGCTGCTTTGCCAGGGAAGGAAAGGGGGGACCAAGCTAGGGGAGGTTTCCTGCAGACTGAAATGCTTTTTCCCTTTCATTTTTACAGATGGGTAGCTCTGTGGTAAGTACAAATGGCTTTTCTGGACTCCTGCTTTTCCCACATCTCCTAAACAAGGAGTGTTTTCAGGGATGGGTTTAGCTCAAGGAAAGGGTGTCTGGAGGCACCTGGAGGATCCTCCATGGGCAGAGGACGGGCTGGCAGCAGGTCGGATGAGTGAGTTGTCCTGGGCTGCTCCGGACGGCTGGATACGATTGTGGGTTTGCGGACAGGGGTTGTTTTGGGCAGGGATGTGCAGCTGATGAGAGTTGGGCAAGAAGGTGCCCTCCTGTCCCATCCTAGCAGTAATGCTGCCTCAGATACACCCTGAAACACATGAAGTCTCATGTGAATAGGAGGAAAAAATCCTGACTGAGGGGGAGCCAGAGCCCTGGAGAAGGTTGCTCAGAGAAGTGGTGGAGTCTCCTCCTCCTGAGATGACTCACAGCGCACCTGAATGTCACTCTGGGAATTGGTGACCCTGTTTGTGCCATGGGGGTGGACTAGATCATCCAACCGCAGCCTTCCTAGGATTCCCTGATCCTTATGGCTATTAGGAGCAGCACACTCAAGGTAGAGCATGAATGGAAAGACGTGCTGCTTTGCAAGGGAAGGAACAAGGGAGGACCATGTTGGGAGAGGTTTTGTGCAGACTGAAATGCTTTTTTCCCCTCTATTTTTACAGGTTGGTGGTGTCTTGGTAAGCGAAAAGAACTTATTAGGACTCTCTCTTCTGCCATATCTCTCAGCAAGGCATCAAGAAGTCTTTCAAAAACAGGGTTTAACTAGAGGAAAGGGCGAGCAGAGATGGACCTCCATGTGCCGAGGAGGGGCTGGCAGCAGGTCAGATGGGTTGAGCTGCCCCAGGCTGCTCCGGATGGCTGGGCACGGCTGTGGGCTCTGCAGAGAGGGGCTGTTTCCATCAGGGATTAGAGATGATGAGAGCACAGATAAAAGGAAGCAGCAGACGCAGCGATTTGTGCAGCACTGAGCACAGAATGGGGCAAGAAGGTGCCTTGCTTTCCTGTCTTCGGAGGGAACACCTTCTCAGATATCCCTGGAAAATGAGAATTCCCATCTGAATATGAGGGAAAAGGTCTTGATTGTGGGGGGGACAGAGCACTGGAGAGAGCTGGTGAAGTCCTCTCTGCTGGAGACAGTCACAACCAACCCGGATATGACTGTGGGCAACGTGCTCTAGGTGACCTGCTTGAGCAGGGAGGATGGACTGGATGATCTCTGGAGGTGCCTTTGCAACTCCAGCTTTCAGGGATTCTCTGATCCTTAGGGCATGTAGGAGCAGGCACCCTCAAGGGGTAGTGTGTATGGAAAGGGACCTGCTGCTTTGCAAGGGCAATAAGGGGGAGGACCAAGCTGGAGGAGGTTTCCTGCAGACTGAAATGCTGTTTCTCTTTTATTTTCACAGATTGGTGGTGCTTTGGTAAGTACAAAGGACTCTGTTGGACTCCCTCTTTTCCCGTGACTCTCCACAAGGCACCATGAGGGGTGTTTGCAGGGAAAGGTTGAGCTAGAGCAAAGCGCATACAGAGGAGTGTGCAGGAATCTCCATCACCAGAGGACGGGCTGGCAGCAGGTCAGATGAGTTGAGATGCCCCAGGCTTCTCCGGTCGGCTGGACACGGGTGTGGGATTGCCAAGAAGGGGCTGTTTCCATCAGGAAATAGGGAGAAGGAGGGAGCGGTAACGAGAAGCAAGCAGGCAAAGCAATTTAGCACCTAAACAGAGAAGTGGGCAAGAAGGTGCCTTAATTTCCCATCCTACCAGTGAACACATCCTCAAGTACTTCCCAAAACACGGGAAGTTCCATGTGAATATGCGGAAAAATCTCCTGACTGTGAGGGGGACAAAGCACTGGAGCAGGTTGTACGGAGCTGGTTGACTCTCATCCTCTGGAGATACCACCCACCTAGATGCGACTGTGGGCAACGTGCTCTAGGGGACTCTGCTTGAGTAGGAGGGATGGACTGCATCATCTCTGGAGGTCCCTTCCCACCTGCAGCTTCCAAGGATTCTCTTATCCTTATGGTGTGTAGGAACAGGAACGCTCAAGGGATAGTGTGTTTGGAAAGGGAGCTGCTGCTTTGCAAGGGTGGGAAACAGGGAGCAGCCTGCAGGTTTCCTGCAGACTGAAAAGCTTTTTCCTTTTTATTTTTGCAGATAAGTGGCTCTTTGGTAAGTAAAAAGGACTTTGTTGGATTCCCTATTTTCCCACATCTCTCAACAAGGCTCCGTGATCACTTTTTGCTGGGACTCATTCTGAATTAGGAAAGGGTGACCAGAGCTGTGTAGAGGAACCTCCATCCCCAGAGGGTGGGCTGGCAGCAGGGTGGACAAGTGAGCTGCCCCAGGTAGTGCGTACTGGTGTGAACTTTGTGACGGGGGGGCTCTTTCAGATGTGAGGATATGGAGAGCACATCTAATGGGAAAGAAGCTGGTGCAACAATTTATGCAGCACTAAAAACACATAATTGGGCAAAAAGGTGCCTCTGTTTCCCATCCTAGCAGTAAAACCCTCCTTAGATACTTCCTGAAAAACAAGAAATCCCATCTCAATATGAGGAAAAGCTTCCTGACTGTGAGGGTGACGGAGCACTGGAACATATTGCCCGGATAAGGGGTAGAGTCTCCTCCTCTGGAGATACTCAGAACCCGCCTCCATGCAAACCAGGGCAACGTGCTCTGTGTGACCTGCTTCAGCAGTGGGGATGGACTAGAGCACCCCTGGAGCTCCCTTCCCACCTCCAACTTCCAGGGATTCTCTGATACTTACTGCAAGTAGGAGCAGACACGCTCATGGGAGACTGTGTATGGAAAGGAACATGGTGCTTTGTAAGAGAAGGAAAGAGGGAGGACCAAGCTGGGGGAGCTTTCACGCTGACCGAAATGCCTTTTCTTTTTCATTTTTACAGATCAGTGATGCTCTGGTAAGTAAAAAGGATCAGCTAAAGTCCCTCTTCTCCCACGTCTCTCCACAAGACACCAAGACCAGTTTTTGCAAAGACTGGTTTAGCCTCCAGACACCATTTTCAGAAAATGGTGTCTGGAGGCCAGGGAGGTTCCTCCATGGACAGAGGAGGGACTGGCAGCAGGTTGGGTGGGTTGAGCTGCCCTGGGCCACTCCAGACGGCTGGACACAGCTGTGGGTTCTGCGGAGAGGGGCTGTTTTGGGCAGGGATCTGAGGGTCATGAGAGCGCAGCTAAGTGGAAGCAGCAGACGCAGTAATTTCTGCAGCACTGAGCATAGAACGGGGCCAGAAGGTGCCTTCATTTCCCATCTGAGCAGTGAACGCTTCCTCACTCAAGTCTCGAAACATGGGAAGTTACATCTGAACATGAGGAAAATCTTCCTGACTGAGAGGGAGACAGAACCCTGGAGCAGGGTGCTCAGAGGTGGCATCTCCACCTCCAGAGATACCCAGAACGCACCTGGTTTCGACAGTGGAAAATGTGCTCTGTGTGACCCTGCCTGAACAGGGCGGGATGGACTACATCATCTCCAGAGGTTCCTTCACACCTGCAGCTTCCAGGGATTCTTTGATCCTTACGTCTAGTGGGAGCAGGAACGCTCAAGGGATAGTGTGTTTGGGAGGGGAGATGCTGCTCTGCAAGGGAAGGAAAGAGGGAGGACCAAGCTGGGGGAGGTTTCCTGCAGACTGAAGTGATGTTTCTCTTTTATTTTTCCAGAAGGATAACTCTCCGGAAATTAAAAAGGCTTTGCTGAAGTCCCTCCTTTTGCAAAGCAGCGAAAATTTTTTCCAGGTCCGTGCAGCAACCTCTGTCTGCACAGGGTGTCCAACAGTGGGTTGGGTGCATGAGCTGCCCCGAAGCGCTCAGGATGGCTGGGCAGGAGTCATGGGCACTGCGGAGACGGGTGGTTTCTGGCAGGGTTGTGCAGATGATGAGAGAGCAGCTAACAGGAAGGGGGCACAGGACTTTGTGCAGCCCTTAGCACAGAATGGGGCAAGGGCCTGAATGGGGCCTGAGCAGGGGGA
>JAWLRI010001329.1:0-10124 GCA_034781795.1 Crypturellus tataupa
TGAGGGTGACAGAGCCCTGGCACAGGCTACCCAGAGAGGTTGTGGAGTCTCCTTCTCTGGAGATCTTCAAAACCCACCTGGATGCCACCCTGTGCCCCTGCTCTAGGTGTCCCTGCTGGAGCAGGGGGTTGGACTAGATGATCTCTAGAGGTCCCTTCCAACCTTAAGGATTCTGTGATTTATCCATTTGCTCATGTAACTGTACAAGCTCTTTCTCTGCTAGCCCACCTTTACCAACACTTTAGCATACCCTGTTCTGCTCATTAGCTCAGTCAGATGTCCCTGACACAATAACCAGGCTGCAAGCTTCCCTTCTGCAAATGGTCTGAAATTGCTGTAGTCACAATTTGCGTACTTTGCTTGACTCTGTATCTGTATGGCAGGATGTGTATGTGTCAGTGTATATTGCTTTATATCAATTAAATATAGAAATGCATGCAATAATTGGCAGCAAATGACATGCAGGTTGGCTCCTTGTGACTTGGTGCCCTTTCAAGATTCTTCTGCACTGTCTGATCCCAAAGCAAAGTCTGTGCTTTGTTGTGCTTTTGTTGATGCCACAAAGCCAGCAAAGAGGGGCTTATGGAAACTATTAGCACATTATCCTGAAACCTCCAAGATGATTGATCGCATCTATAGCTACAGGATTGTTGCAGTCACTGAAGATGATGAGCCTCAGCATATTTCTTGTCTCTGATAGTTGCATAGGATTGTATTTCAGACTGTCTTGCTCTAGTGCTACTTATTCTTAGACTTGTATGTGCCTCTAAGTTGGATAAAGACCAAAAAGCTATGGGATGAATTATCAGTACAAAAGGGAAGGAGGGGTCAGTGTATGTAATTGAAGGAGATAACTGTTGTGACTAATTAATGGCATTTTTCTTCTTTGAATTAGGTATTCATTGTGTGGTTTTAATTAAACCTAGTGCCATAGGAGAAGGTGGCTTTTTGTTTCTCATGTATGGATCTGTTTCTTCTGATGCAAGGAGTCAGTAGTGATGCTTATAACTGGAATCCTATCTTGGATGACTTAGAGTGGGGTTTGTCCTTGTGCATCTGGGGAGGCAAAGGTGAGTTTTAGGAGGTGAGTTGATGAAAACAATGATATAACCATGCCTGGGACTATGTTTTAAGTGATCTATGATGTCCCTGCAGTGCTATGGTACTTATTGGACACGCTGTCATGTTGAAAACTGTGGAATGACTTTTGTAAAGACAAATAGACTTGCATAATCTAGCAGCTAGGTGTTTGCTGACTTTTTTTTTTTTTTTCTCTCAAAATAACTAGTGTTTGGAAATAGTGTTAGACACACTGTCATTTTCATACTAACTAACTAATGTGTTTTAGTGAGAGAACCTAGGGAAAAAGGATAAGCAGTGTTATAAACAGAATCTGTGTTGGGCTAGTAGGCTACAAATTCCTACTGGCATGAGTTGGTATTATATCATTAATCACAAATAGAAGACTTATATATGTGTTGTACTGGTGGCCAGATGAGTGGCAAAACATTTTTGCCACATACTATTGCATTTTAGGAAAACTGTGCAAGTCACACCAATGATTTGGAGAGCCCTGTGATAAGTTGCATTTGATGTAGCTTGCTATGTGCTAATATGCCAATCTTCTAAATTGCTTTTAAAAGGCATTGTCTTAAAACAAAAATTCTTGGACCCAAACCAATAACCTGATTTTCCTCAAAGCATAGACTTTTAAGACAAAATTATGCCGAGGATCATGTCGGCAAGCAATATTTGGGTAGGAGATGGGAGTTTGTCACTCATTACAACTAGAGATGAAAAAAATATGCAGCCAAAAGTCCAAGAGGGCACACTTCCAATAGTATTAAAATACTTGTTCCTAGACATGGTAGATCATGAGATATTGGATCTTAATCTCCTAGCATTCCTATGTATAAGAACACTGTTTCAGGACATATTAGGAAGCTCTGAGAACATTTTAATGATCAATGATTTTTTTTTTCCTTTCATGTTTAAATAGTTGTACTTTTAGCATGGGTACATATGGTCAATAGTGGCATGTTTTTGAGGAAACCTTAAACTGTCAGTAGAGAAACCATGATTGGAAGGTAGCATCTTTCCCAATTCTGTCCTTTTAAAACTCCTTGCTTCACACCTAGCCACCATCAGTATTTCTATTGCTGTCTAAAGTGGGTGTCTTCAGCAACTCGCATCGTCCCTTCACTATAACAGTAGCATGTAGCTAATGTATCACAACTATTAGCAGATACCAAGCATGGACACGCTTTAGAGATGCTTTTGGCCCTGTATTTCCTAACACAAGGAAGAGGGTTAAGAGAGCAAGAGTGCCAGTAGAGAACCTCCATTAATTTTGGACGAGGCATTACTGCCCATGTATTCTGCACAACAGGAAGACTTCCCTTGCACCCAAGTTGAGGTGACCACTCCAGACTGTTGCAGAGATGCTCTAATACTTGCATATTGCAAATGCAGAATAGTCTAAAGGTCCTTGACTCTGGATTTCATAGAACTTCATTGCCCAGTCCCTTTGGAGCTTATTTTTCCAGCTGGTGTAGATGATTTAAACAGGTCTAACAGTGAAGCAACCTTGAAATCCCTGAAGTTGAATTTTGTTTTCTCTAAAGGAAAATTTTAAGAATAAAGCACAAATGATGGAGCAAAGGAAATCTTTCAGAGGAAAGATGCATATTTCTCTTCAAGAGGTCTGTCCTAGAAACAAATTCATTCTTTCTAGGTCAGGATGCTTCAGAGGTACAGACCGATTATTTTTCTATCTTGCAATATAGTTTATAGGTTATACTATCTTTGCTGTAGTAGTCTTCTAGGCTCATTTGGGTGAATAAAAGCTTATGCACAGTGAGAGACCTCTCCAGACTGTCAAGTTGAATGGATCCATGCTTACCTGTGTTGTCAAAATGATAGCATTAGCTTGCTTTGCAAAGACAGATAAGTGCTTGCCTTGACTAAAGGGGTACACACCAACTGTGACCATAGCTGCCTGTGTGATGCGGTCTGCAGCAAAATGTTCAATGGCAATCTGTGCCTGAAGGCTACCAAGTGACTGATAGTTTTGTAAAGGCCCTATATGTAGCCCTGCACCTGTGAATAGATTGAGCTGTTGCAGAATGAATGCCAGGGTTGGACTGTTGGTTTGCAGCTCTACCTTGCTTTTTAGTTGTTCTGTTATCTGAAATACAGCAGCTGGGAGGCTGAGTAGTGTTGGTAGTTTTGACTGCATTTGGGGTCTTGACTGCATAACAGGTCTCGTACCCAGGGAAAGACATCTGCCATTGGAAGATGGCCTGTTACTCCCTGAGCTCTTTTTCTGACAAATGCTCTTTTTCTGCTCTTTTTCTGACAAATGGCTGGGAGACATGGACAGTACCAGTCCTCTTATCCCCTGCCCAGTGCTGCTACCTAAGCCAGGCTTACTGCAATATCTGTGATTGTGGTTTCTGTGAAATGGAAAACCTGCTGGTTTCTTTCCTCCATTAGTACACGTCTCTCCATTAGTACATGACTCCTGAAACTGAGGTATTTAAGCCAGTATTTTTTTCCTCTGAATTGGCCCTGAGCAGCTGAGAGTTGCCTTGTTGCGAGAGCCCTTAGACATGAAATAGTCCTGTTTATGAAACCTTCCCAGGAATTGGAGACTGCTGCTTGAGGACGTACGCTAAAAGAAATGAATATATGCACCTATCTTTTTATGTCCCAGATATGGTCCAAACAGTTAATTTTGCAGTAGCCTACATTAGTCAAGGCAAGTTCACTTAACTAAAATTTAGAGACCAAGAAATTGCAAAGTCTAATTTAATATTTAATATCTGACACTCCACAACTCTACTCTGACAATGATCTGAGCTGTGTGTAATCTCTGGGAATTGCTCTTTTTATTGGCAGCTTCTAGAGTAAGGTACAGATCTGGTGTGAGAAAGTGCAAGACTGCTGCATATTAGCTAAACTCTGATTTTATACTCCTGACTCTTCTTTCCTAAGATGAAATACTCTCTAAAACTGATGCAATTCCTTTACAATAGTACTGGAAATGTTCTGTCCTATTTTGCACTGCCGGCTGCCATGCTGCATGTTTCCTGTAGATTTTTTTTTTTTATGCTAAGTATATTTTAATGAAATTAACAATTTAACCACATTTCAGTTTGAATCATCTGACTGGAAAGAATTTAGTTTCCATGTCTGCTTTCCTTAATCCTGCTGCCTAAATAGATATTTGAATATTTGTAGTCCAGCAGCAGATATCTCATAGTTGACTGACTTTGACCTCTGTTTGAATGTGCATAAATTTTGGTAGTGCATCATGGTACTGACTGTGACCTGGGTTCTGAATGTCAAACTTTGCACAAAGCAAGAATCAGTATCTACTCCAAAGAATGTATAGTCTAAAGAACATGACAAACTGGTTTTACTTCTAATTTTTCCATGCCTTTGTTTCAGGGCCTATTGTACTAATAAAAGCTAGTTTTGTTTGCAGAGCTATTACTGTTCAGCAGCTCATTCACATTCATTTAATTCTAGGCATCAGCTATGTTCCATAAATCCAAAGGTTTTGGAGTCAGAGGTTTGCAAAAGAATCATAGCTTCCCTGATTGACGGAATGAGTTTTGGGTGGATAAATTAGGAATGTGATTTTGGAAAACGGGTTTCTCTGGTTCAGAATTAAGAAACACCCCAAGTTAATTAATGCTGACCAGATATTAGGACCTGACTTGTGATTTTTTTGAATGTTTGAGAACTGTGGTCCTGAGGAAACTTATGCAGTTAAGAATTTATTCTGCTGTCTTAAAAATAAGCTATTCTAGGAATGTAAAGATTGTGTTACCACAAAACAATAAAAATCCCTGAATAGTTATTTATTACCAATACATGTCACCAGTGTAGTTAACTGAATTGTTAAAGGTGTCAGTCATAAGGATATTGGAGGAGTGTGAAAAATCCCCCAGTATACACATGCAGTCTCTTTTCATCTAGTAACCCTGTGTTTTATTTTGAGGAGAAGAAAGGAGACAAAACAGTAGGACCACATAATATGTAGGAATGTATTTTCAAGTGGGATGGTTCTTTTGGGGTCCAATTTAACACCTGGAAAACTCAGATTTGTTTGGCAGCATGATTTCATACCTCATACCTAGCAGCATGATTTGTTATCTTTGCATCTGTCTCATTTTTTTTGTGAGTGCAGCTTTGAAGGGAGGATTTTAAATTTGCCTTGTGCCTTTTGATGCCTTCTGAGGAAAAGATACTGCTCTACATGAGACTATATCCCAGAAAAAAAAGATCATCCCTATTTATAGCTACAAATAATGAAAATGAATATCAACCCTAGCTGTTCCTTTCCAGGCCTCCTGAACTGGAAACAGGGGATGACAGCAGTGTTGTGGTGAAGCAAGAGATGATATGCAAGGCAAAAAAGGTAGATGCAACTGGGAAGGGAAATTCAACCTTTTGCAGCAGGTCAAATTGGAGTGCAACAACACAAAGAAAGGGGAGGCACTAATGCACTGATACAAAGGTGTTATTTTCACCTAAGGGGCTGTGTTTTTCCCTTTTCACATCCAATCACCAGTAAAAATAAAAACAACTAATAACACTATTTGGAATATCTGCAAATTTAGCCTTTGAAAAACCTTGTCCCATTTGTATCTCTACTGGGCCATGTTCTCTGAGCTGCTGTTTCTCTGTGTCTGCAAGGTCAGGGAGGGATACCTGAGTGAACTTTAATGAACCAGAAATACCACTGAAAGCAATTTGGTGTCAGCAACCCATAGCGCCAGGATGGCACGCTTGCTTTGCGGAGAGCAAAGAAGTCTGTCCTTTACCTCCAAATAAGTGTTGATAATATAAAGCCTGAGGGACAGGGTCTGTCTCTTCAGGGTTCCCAGATCAGGCTCTGCTTGGTCTCTCACTTTCTCAATCATGTCTGCTTCTTGGTCTCACATGCTTGCACCTTCTTTTTTTGTCTCTTTGGGGACATGCGTGACAGTAGGGGCTAGGAATACTTTTGGCTGTGAACTTCAAAGCTACTGCCAGAGACAGATGCATAATTCTCATTGAAGTATATGGGAGCTGTGCATCTAAATTCTATATGCTGCTTGGAGGCTTTGGCTTTGTAGTGGCTGATCTACCAATGCCCCCAAGTACTGTGATCCAAATATGTGCAATCAATGATATCAAACTGACGAGGTGCTGATATTATCCTGGATTCTGCTTGACTCCTGCTTTGGGCTGCCCTGGATAGCCTGGAGTGACCCAGCTCTGCACTGTCCTCTGCCCTTCGCATGCTGTATGTCACCTGAGTTGCCCTCCCTGCTTGCCTGCTTACCCTCTGGATGAAGATCCTTCCTTTGCCCAGTAAAGCCCTTGTGCAAAACTGCTGTTGTGACAAATCCATAGGGTGAGAGTATCCTGAAAAAGAAGGGGGGAGGAGGGAAATCTTGAGATCTCATGCCCTTGAAATCAAGGGGGAACATACACCTCTGTACGCTGCAGCCTTTGCAGGGCAGAGTCCCTAAATTGTCTCTGTCCTATAGAGGGAGTGGTCATGGAGACAGATTCCTGCTTCGCTTGCTGGAGATTTCAGACTACTTCCCTCCTCCCAGGGATTCAGTGGTACTGTGATGCCTTTTTTGGTATTGGCATGAGGTTGTCCATCACTGCTCTGTATATAATTAAACTGTTTTTTGTTTTCTAACTACTTTACCTGTGCATTAGTCATTTAGTCATTAGATCTAAAACAACTGGAAAATCTATTTGTTAGTATTGCTGATCCTTTACAGTTTTCAAAGACTCCATTTTATTGAGAATAATAAAAGTGGAATTAGGATGCAAGTGTCTGTGGTCTGTTTTATGCATGGATTTAGTGAATATTTTGTGCTGCTTTGTACAAAACCCCTTGTACTGTGGTAGTAACAGTACCAGTAGGAGAAGTTAAAGGGGACAAACTCTAATTTGCATGTTAATAGAGCAAATAGCATCTTATCTGGTTTAGCTCTTCTGTCAAGTCATCATCCTGACTTATGTTTGTTCCAGCTCCATGTTCACACACAAAAATATCTTCAAGTCTTTTTATAAAGAGTGAGGAGGTGACTAGAAATGTCTATATGTCTTAACCTTTTTCCCCTCAGTGGAATTTGATATTTGGAAATAAAGGAGCAGTGTGTCTATCATGCAGAGCTGGAAATCTGAAAATCAAACCAGCTTCTACTCTCACTGTCTACACAGAAGGTAAAACACAAACATTCTCCCCTCCTGTCCAAAACAACAAAAATAACAAACCAGAATGACTTTGTGACAAACAGATTGTCCTTTGAACCTCTCTTCCAGATGTAACTCTCCTACCACTATGATAGTTTTATTCTTTCTTTCCTGCATTTTGCCATTTTTTTTCTCCTTTAATTCCAAAGCAGCTCAGGCTGGGAACTGTTTGAATTCTCCATTATGCTAGAGTTGGGGAAAGAGCCCTGTGAGAAGGTGCCTTGGACTGCTATGTGGCTGTAGAAGGTGCTGGGGTTTTGCTGGAGATGTGCTACTGCCAGATCCTAGAATGACTTGTGTTAAGGGAATCGCAGCTGTATCAACAAGAGACTTATCTGAGCCTGAGGCCTCAAATGTGGCGTATATGGTCCAAGATACTTGCTTTCTAATAGGCCTTTACTTGGTTTTATATAGGCAAAAAAACTTTATATATGCAACAGCAAATGTCATGGGTTGTTTTAGTTAATGCTTCAGTTGCATTGCACAATGGCACAAATTGGCTGCAGTGAGGCAAACTAGTGTGATGTCCCAGGGACGGGACAACCTGAAGGCATCCTAGGTATGTTGCAGATTGTGCAAGTATTCTCTAACAGTAAACTTAAAAGCCTCTGCTTGTCTATAACTACTGCCAAGTTGATCTGATTGTCCCTATTCTGTATGATAAGAAAGGGGAGAAGGATGTTTAAGGAAAGCTTAAAAGATCTTCTGTAGTGGAAGTAGCTAATGGTGAAAGTGTAGTGTTTGGAATTAAACCTGTTTGTTCTGTAGCTTCTCTGGATTTACTGGAAAGCTGTTATATATGGTTATTATTCTAGGAAATGTCCCTATTGCATACAATCAGAGACTAGTCCATTTGGAGATTAGAATGCCCTGAGAAACCTGATCTAAATTTGAAGTTGACCTTGCTCTGGGCAGAGGATTGGACTGGGTGACCTCCAGCGGTCCCTTCCACCCTGAATTATTCTCTGATCCGGTGGAAGGTTCCCTGATCTATTCAGGGATGTTACTCTGTAAAGCCTCCATCTGGCCATGTGTCAGCGTGACTGCACTGGCCACAGAAATCATCACTCTCCTATGCTAAATCTGGCAAGTGAAAGGGGAAATGTTGCAGTGTGTATGACCATCCACGTGACCATACCATGTCTCAGGTCCCTGGCCAGCCATGTTACTTATCTACAAATGTCAAAGGATTAAAAAATGGATTAAAAAAATAAACAAACCAAGAAAACTAAACATTTATGTTCTGGGAAGAAAAATGTCAGGGATTGCAATGAACTATTTTTGTTTTTACATGTGGTGGGGGCTTGGTTAACCTGCACCTGACAAAAAATAATGTATTGACAAATGATATTCATTCTGCCTCATTCTATAAATGGTGGTGGATTAAAAGCATTTGGGTTTTTTAGCTGCAGCAATAGAGAAAGCACACATGATAGTGGCTTGGGATAGGAATGGAGCATCCAGCATTTACATTTGGCACAGAACATGACAGAAAAAATAATGATTTTAGAGTAAAGCATCTCTTCCCCAAATCTGAAAAACTGTAAAATTACAGCTCAAAGTAAAAGTAATGGCTATTAAAAAAAAAAACAAAAAAACTTTCCCATTGTATGGTATTTACTGATTTATAGTGAGATATGGAGATCTTAGCTGCTGTTTAATAGATTTAACACAGACATGTAAGTGTAGTAAGTGTCTAAAAAAAAAAGTTTTCAGTCTGTGACCATTGCAATGATGCAGAAAGCACAAGGAATGGGCAGGTTATGTTAGAAAAAGAAAGGAGGAGTTCCTTTCATGACTGGCAACTCCCTCCATTTTTATGGTAAAAGTATCTTCTTTTTTAATGGGACTCGCAAAACTAATAGAGATAGATTTCTTTGGAAATCCCTGTTCCATGGTGTGTGTCCATGTCAAATATCTATTCTTTTTTTTTCTACTGGAGTTGTTCAAATTTAAATTCCTATTTATTTGTGTTGTAGAATAGGCCATGCTCCAAACTCTGAGAGAAAGACAAAGATAGACATGTGATGATGAGGGGCAGTGTGTTATTTGAGAAATTAAACAAAGATGACTTTATGGGAAAAAGTATGTTGGAGGATTGAAAGGAAATTGATCAAGAATTGGATGACGTTATAAAGTGTTGGAAGTTGTGTAAGAATGTGAAGCCAGCAAGGGAGGAAGTGAAGGACATTTTCCTTTTGAACAATAATAAAATTCAACTGAATCAAAGACAAAGAGCTAATTAAAAACATTTTTTTTTTTAAATTTCCTCTTAAGCAAGGCTGAGGCACCAAAGACATCACTGAGCCAGTGATGATCGTGAAGCTGACAGAAAACTGCCACTTTTTGAACCAGAGTTCAACCATCTGTTGGGAAAATTCAACAAATGGATTGATTTCTCCCAGACCATGACTTCCAGATGGCAGGATTTGGGTCCATTATCAGTCTTTATATGCCAATATTGCCTCAACTCTGACTTAAGACTGACAGTCTACTGGACTAGCGTTGGTGCAAACTCTTGGAGATCTACTCCTTGGCCTAGTAATATCCTGACAAAAGGATATCTTTTATGTTTGTGGTGGTGGTGGTGTTTTTTGATTGTTTAGTTTGTGTTTTTTTGGAGCATCTTGGGAACGGAGCTGGAGAAAAGACAAATTACTCAGAGGAATAAGGAAGGTTCTTACATGGAAAGTAAAAGGAGGCTAGATATTATCTGGCCCAAAACCAATCATGAGAGAAACTGGAAACAGCAGTTGCCGAGGACCACCACCGCGAGATGGAAAGCACGACACTTCAACATGAAGCAGATGCTATTCGCTTTAATGTCAGAAAGCAGTTATACAGTAGACGCGAAG
>JAWLRI010001330.1:0-10117 GCA_034781795.1 Crypturellus tataupa
TGTTTTGATTAGAGTTTAATGTCTGAAACTATTTCAAACTGAACATTTCAGTTTACAGAGCATATAAACAGACTTCTGAAACTCAGCATTTACAAAGATGAAATCATAAGCTGGAAGACTGCAAACCCGGATGGCATTTGAATCTGTAGCCAACAAGAGTATACACTCTGCAAAGTAAAACCAACAGGGGAGCAGCAATGTTAGTTCATGTACTTTAAGCACAAGAAGTCTGTATAGTGTAGATGCCCTGAAGCCCCCTGTCAGTTAAATGCAAAAACAAAAAAAAAAAAAAAAGAAGAAAAGAACTGAGAAGTGAGGGAGTTTACATTCCAATCAATCACCCAAATATAAGTGGAAGATGAAAGGAAAGGAAATGGAATAATGGTTCTCCCCATTTGCTATGGAAATTGTTTTAGCAGGCTGAAACTGCTCTATTGGTATAGTTTACATAAAGAGGAAGGAGGTGGCAAGATATTCACGGAAGAATTGGACTTTTTGGTGCCTCTCCCCATCTGGGTCTCATCTTCCTTGATCTCTGTTCCTTACAAGGAAACATGGAGAAGGGATAGAAATTACAAAGATCAATTCTTAGAAGAAAAGAAAGGAGTCTCTGACTCATAGAAGAGTTGGCACACACTATTCCTGTGCTTCTGGTGAAAGATCACAAACTTCTAACAATTCAATGGAATCAGGAATTTCTTGTGTCTGAATTCAGGGTTGCATAGGGCCCTAGGTTCCTTCAGTTGGTAGATCCTCATGTAATTTGTCACTCCAGAAAGTTAGACCAGGACTCCCGCCAACAAAAATGTCCAAAAATGGACAATGAAAAGTTGTCTATTGTGTATCACAAAGGGATGTTATTTGACTGAAAGGAAGATGAATGACATATCATGAAAAGCTTTTAGTAGTGATGTCTATTGGAACATGAAATGCTACCCTAAATATTTCAGTGAGAGCACCGCTTACATTGCCACTGTTGAGGACACTTGAGAACAGGCTAGATATAGATAGGCTTTATTTTGGTATGAAGAGCAAGAACTAGAAGTATAGCAAAACCTTTCCATCTCTACTTTTTTTTCCCCACAATTTAATATAATTGGAGGTATATCATTAAAAAAATTTCCAAAAGATACAGACATGTTTTTCAACATTTCTGTGAAGACTAGGAAAATCCTATGAAAACCTACCACTATAGTTAAAAAGAGCAGTGGGCCTAAAACCAAGTAAGCATGGAAGAAGTGATGTTAGACTGCAGAAAGAAAGGAGGAACAGATCTTTCCCCCCTCAGAAAAAAAAAAAAAAAAAAAAAAAAAAGCAAAGGTCAGGATAAAAATCTATGATATTGCTAATGCTTACATTTGATAGTTTTCTTTCTGTTAGTATTATTTTTCCAAAGGAAAAAAAAAAAGACAAGATTGTCCTTTCTCAAATAAAATGAGGGAAAAAAGGCCAAAAATAAGAAAAGCAATAGACCAAAATGCCTGGATATGTTTTTTCCATGAGAGATTATACTTCTCCATATGCTAGCTACACCTGTGAGAAGGGAGGCTACATAAAACAGTCAGAAGAGAGCACTGGCAAGGCCAGCGCGCTGATTTGCCCCTACAGTCGCCAGGACTGCAGTTACTGCCACGCTGTTGATCTTCAGATGGAAGCGTGAACTGAACTGCAGGGCAATGGAAATGGCCCTAGAACATGACAGCACAGCTGGCTCCTCTGAAATCGTAACTGAGGTCACAGCGACTTTTGTTTTTATCATAAAACCCTTCTTTAGGAATATTTATGAAAAAATATGAGCCTAATTCTCCTTTTAGCTTATTTGCAGCCATGGGGTTTAAAATCCTGTAAGAGAAGCAGATAAATGTTCAATTAATAAATGAATGGTTATGTTTTCTGAAATGGCATCAGGTTTTATATGGGCTAATAATCTTTTGGGGACGTTTTTGATAAAAGTCCTAGACACAGAAGAGGAACTTGTAACTTGTTGAGGAACTTGAGTTCCTTGCTCAATTACTTTTATTTTCAACACTGCCTCTGATAATATTCATATATTACCCACTGAAGAATTCCAGCTCTCTTCTTTGAAGAGATAAGCATACCCACTGCCAAGATGTTCTCATAAAAGATTATAGTTCCTTTCCATATCAACAACAAATTACTCATTCATTTTCACACTGTTGCACTCTGGAATCAGAAAAATATAAATTATTAAATATTCTTACAAAATTGCTTTGCTTACAAAATTGACTATTTTAGTTAATTGCTAATTTGAATGTGGCTTAAAAACAAATGAGAAAAATGTAGTGTAAATGTTAGCACTCAAATACATAAAGTGGATTCTACCAGGAACAATATTAGTACTTAACAGTATTTGAGGAATAATTCATGATAGGAGTAAGTGTTAAAACAAAAAGAGCTTGCTGAAAGCTTCATTTTCTTACACAGCAGTATAAAAATGGATCAAGATATTTAAGATACTGCATCTGCATTGCAGATAGCTTATAACTAAGACTATTTTCTTTCCTCTGTAGTGGAAGGCATTTCTACTGGCAGACACAAGACTATGGATATGTGCACTTGTGATTATTAAGAAACTGTGTGGTAACCCAATGACAAAATTCAGTGAAATCTTATCTATTGACAAGATGAATAATTATGACATTAATATTTAATATTTTAACTTCATAACATTCCAGAAAGGGAATCCTTTAAACAGATCTGTCTGCATGAGACCCTTTTACCAGCATCGAAATGATACACATAAATAACTCAATAGCATAAATAAATGCATGCTGGTTCACTTCAGGTGAGGACTGAGGAGCTGGCTTCAGTAGGGCTTGACACAAGCACATGGGACTATGTGATTTGGTCCTTTTGTGGGATAGGATATTACAATAGCTTTCTATGGAATAAAATGTCCTTTCATACAGGAAATTTAGGCCCAGAGATTAAAAGGAATGTTTAATGGAATGTATTCTACCTGAAGCTATGATCCAAAGCAGTGGACACATTTAGAAAAACATCAGTCAGCAACTGTCGCTTGCTCCGCGACGAAGTCAGGACGGACAGGAATGCATGCTATATGTAAGCCTTTATTGATCAAGTAGGTCCAGTACTTCAGACCCCATGCTCGTGCGTGCACATGCGTGCACAATCTCCCTCTCCCCTTAGTCCTTCTTATATCCTCTTCATCCTCATTATGGCTGCATGGTGATTCCTGATTTGCTGTTCCACTCAGTTCCTCTTCGTTGGCAACTTCCACATCTTCACTTCCTTTAAGTTGTTTACCTGCTACAGTCCATATCTTTCTAGATGGTTTCAAGGACATGGTAACTTGAGAAGGTTTTGGCTCTCAGACAAGCTGAAGGCCGTCCGACCAGCTCTCAGTCCTCACAAGCAACTTTGTGGCATGACACAGAGGACTGTGCCTGCCTTTTAAAGCAGTCAGTTTTCTGAATTAAAAAATTATATTCAAACATTAAAGCCACCAAAGAGAATGTAGATTTTTTTTTTCTTATTCATGAATAAAACTCTGACTGGACTCAGTCATCCATCAAAGTGCCACATCAGGATCTTGTCCTGTCTTCTGTAGATGAGAAGGCTCCAGCACACGGGCCATGGCCAGACGAGGTGGGAAGCCCAATCCTTTACACTTTCCACTCAGACTAACAATGTAAACAAAGGCTGGTGTGAAGCCAGGTCTGTTGGAATGGCAAAGATGTAGACCCATCACACCAGACCTAGGTTCCATGGGAACACATGGGAAGAAAGTAGTTGTAAGCTATTTCTGCTCTTATCATGGATCCAGGGCAGGATGGAGTTCATATGCAAAGTACCTGCCACAGACTGGCCACGCAGGCTCCTAGCAAGTCTCAGCTTTGCTCTGCACTCCCCTAGCAGACCTGTGTGTGCTGCTTGATGCGTCTGGAACGAGAAGTCACTGCTACTGGTCAGAGACTGACTGCAGGGTATGCACCAAGACTCATTCTTCTCATTCTGGAAGTCATCAGTTTGATCCTAAGGCTGACTCTCGGTAACCACCCTTTACTAACAAGCCTGAAGATGATAGTCTGTACTTCCCTACTCTACCAAAATGCACCAGTGAGTCAAGGTGAAGTTGAGAGAATTCCCAGTAACGCCTATTGGAGAGCACAAGGTCTCCAACAGAAATAGCCCTGTGATGGTTTCCAGGACTGGGCATGAGCAGAGCAGAAGCTGTATGGGGCACAGAAAGAGAGGCAGTTATCTGCACTGCAATCAGGACCAAGCATGAAAACCAACGGTCACTCCTGTAAAGCAGGATCTGGTCCAAGCCCTCACACTGTCCACCACACGGCTCCACAGAGCTGGCCTGCATTCACAGTACTGCTCCCAGGACTGCTGCTTGGATCCTGGCATCGCCTCTCTCCACAAGGCAGATGCCAAAGAAAAATGAGAGCAGTGGATCATGCCTATTGCTCCAGCATTGACAACAACCCTGCAAACAAATTCCTGAAGGGAATGGTTTTTCTCCTGGAAATGGTTAGAGATTTTTTTTTCCTCCCTTCTCTATAATCACGCTGGCCTCGTCACCCAGCACAGGCACGCTGCCGTACATCAGCAGGCTCAAGGAGGTCTCATTTCACTGCAATAGCCAGGGAAACAGACTTAAAACCCTGCTGTCCTCATGGAGGGAGAGAGCGAGGGAAGGAGAACTGAAAGAAGGCTCTTCAAGAAACACTGAGGCTTCAGGATGAATGGGAAATAAAATCTTTATTTCAGAATACCTCCAAAAACTAACTCCCTACTGCTTTTACTTGCCAAGGCGGACTAAGATTCCATAAAGTGCTGATATTATATGAAATATAGCACTGTGCAAGACACAAACTCAACAGGCATGCTGGAATTATTATTCCCATTTTAGCTGTTACATTGCTATATGGGGCCCAGATACACAGGTCAGGCATCCATCCAGCTTGTTCCTGTTCCCACTATAAGTGCTGGAAGAAAACCAAGTTTTAACAGCCTGTGTTATATGACCACAGTCCTGACGGAGAAATGTCAAGCTTTATTAAAAGATCCAGAATATATTATAGTCTCCAACACACAATAAGGTAAGATTTTCAGCCCACAGTACAAAACAACTATAGATTATAGGTTTCTTGCCTTTTCTTTTAAAGCAGTGCTTTGTTTTTTTTTAATTCATTATTCCATAACACAAGAACTGAAATGATGTTCTAAATACCCTCTGCATTATTTTGTAGATGAAAAGCAATCAAGGAAAGACCATAGTTAAATACAGAGGGGAAACTCCCAGTGACTCAAAGGGAGTTATCTATCTGGGTTAAAGATTGAACAGGCCCTGTGTTCTCCCAGCTCTCCTGAGTGCAGCACCATGATGCAGCACGTGCAACCCAACATGTACCACTCACCCAGACCTCCCTCTGCCTCCTTCCTCTGAAAGCAGAACCACTCAAGACAGCTGCTTACAGCTTTCAAAGACAAATGTACCAAACATACTCCTAGAACTCAACTTGTGGCTTTTATTAGCCACGTTTTTGTTCTCCAGCTTCTTCTATTTTGCTGTTACTACAAGCGACTGAGCGCCATCTGTAACTAAACTCTGGGTGATCCTGAAGTCCTGAATACTTAAATTACTGTGTCACCTAAATGTCTCTGCACTGGACAACGTACAAACACTTAAGAGAAGTCACCCTGCAAGGACATCATCCCTCCCTGAACCACCATTTTCTACCTTCTGGGCTTCCAGAGAAAAATGATCATCATCCTTCCGTGCTTGCATGGCAGTCTGAAGATGGGAGATTTGTTTCTCGTGGTCCAGCCCTTTGGCAGTTGTGAGATCAGGAACATACAAGAGCAGATGCAGTTTCAGAACATGTCAAACTGCTTTATAGCTCTTCCTCTCATGAGCTCCTAAGAAAAGGTTTGCTGTACCAGCAATATTCTTCCATATTGTTTTTAACTGTGAAGGCTCTTATGGAGCACTTTGCCATATTAGTCTGTTCTCATGCTCCCTATGCATTTTTATAAGAGTTGCTGCAGAAGCTGTTCACTTTTCCAATGGTCTTTTCATTAATGTCCAAGCCATCAGCATCTTTTCTTTCTGGAAGGACTTGTGAAAGTCAAACCATTTTTCCTGTGTCACATTTAAGACTTTTTCTTTTAATATGTCGACTGTTGTCTCAGTCCATTTCTGTACTGAGTTCAGCCCATTTTTTATGTCTTCAAGGCACTTTTGACACTTGGCATTATCTGACTTATGATACTACACAGCTGATGAACTGTAAATTCCCCAAATTCTTTTAGCAAGTGATGCTTTAGGAAGCAAGCCAGAGAGCAATGCTCTCTCTCCAAGGAGAGAGCTGGCTCTCTCCAGCTGGCTCACCAAGGAACTGGTGAGCCTACCATAAATCACAGTTGCGTCATGTCAAGGGATCTCTTTTCAGCATCCACTTGCACCTCACAACACAGCTTGTTGTGCCTGCACCATCTAACGCGGGCAGTGACAAAGCAAACCCTGCTCTGGACAACATAACTCACTTGGATCATGATCTAAGGGGATCATGGTTTCTTTGCACCAGCTGCTGGCTTTTGCTTGTCATCCAAACCCATGTCCATCCAGAAAAAAAAAAAATGCCACCCCACTAAACAAGTACCAAATACCAAACCTGAGACTATGTGGCTCTGTACTAGGAACCTTTCCCTCTCTTGTAAAAGTTGTTAGGAAAATACACCTGTTCCAAAGTGCATTTCACAGCAGAAGCTATATAGAAGTGAAGTATTTATTCTCATATTAAAAAGTGCAACAACAATGTACAAATTGGTGGATACAGGGCAGAGACTATCTTATCTTTTAATTTCCATGCTTTTCCTCAGACTCCAAAACCTTACTTTAAAACAGTGGTTTTCTTTTTTCCCACCCTTTCTTTGTGGTTTAACAGATAAAGTCATAATGGGAGGAGGTTTTACTGTTTCTGCTGCATGTAAAAACATTAAATTATTCTGTTATTCTGAGGTTCACTGATAGGATGAAGACAGCAACTGAACACTATGGATAGCATTTTCTTGTTCTGCTAGTAACAGAGGACATCTTTGTTTTGGGTTTTCAGTTTAGCAAATTCCTGATGCAATTGTCTTGATATGAGTTCTTCAAATTTTCAACCCATTTCCCCCCCAATAACACTTCTTTCTCCTATTCTTTTATTTCTGCAAATAAAGTAATTTTTAAACCACTATTCAATTTATTCTAAAATATGCTAACTCAAGCACATTTCTCCAATTCTAATTTTCATGTTATGAAAAAGGTGTGCTAATATCATCTATCAAATAAATAATCTTATGGAAATATCACATATAGAATATTGAATTGGCATAACCCCGTTGGATTCACTTTGCTGTTCCTTCCAGAAATGCAATTAGGAACAGTAAAGACAATTTGCTGCCCTGCACTGGCACTTGAAAAAAGCAGCAAGGGTTTTCAGCCTTCATCTTGCATTCTCTCAACTAATTCAGGTTTAAGGGAACCCGTCTTTGCTGGACACACCTTATAGCATCCACATGATCATTTTAGGCTCGCTAGAATGACACTGTCAGGTCACGTGGAAATATTAACCAACTAAACAAGTTGAAGTTTTGTTGCTCTGATGTTGGATTTCAGCAGAATACCATGATTAAGCTAATTAATTGTACTGCAAATTTGTTCCAAAACAAATGAAAAAAAAAAAAAAAAAGTTCTGGCCCATCAGATTCAATAGCAACAATTCATTCTTGTTTATTGCTTCAATAATGTTTAAAAAATCCCTAGTCTAAGCAGCGAAAGGAAACTAAATATACTTTTCTTTTGGCCATAAACTCCTACTGGCTTCACAGGACGGGCCTTAATTTTATATTTACTTCCTAGTTCTGTAATTGTTAGAGATGTCACTCAAGATGCATTTTATGTAACAGTTACATGTTCCTGCCTGGTAGAATTTGGATTATTCATGCCCATATTGTAGTGTATTTCTGAGGCTTGACAAAAACACATCTAAATTGGAAGGCTTTCCAAGGCTTGGTCTTGCATCTTATGCACTTTGCCCAAGAAGGGAAGGTGCTGCCTATCTGGTATCATATTGAGACTTACTGCAATTGGTAACTCTCATGAATAATTGATAGCCCAGTATCTATATTGACAGCACAGTAGCTCAGACAATTGGTAATAAAGTTTGACCTTTCCCATCTTGATGTTACTGGAAGAAACTAGACAACTTTTATTCTACATAAACTGGTACCAAATGGTCTCAACCTAATTTAAACTTCATCTGTCTGCTCCTCAGACTGAGCTCATTACTGACAGATGCAAATTTCCATGTGATCAGCTGTCAATACTGAAACCTACAAACGGCATCTTTAGGGAAACAGTCTTAACAGCAAACACATCTACAGATGGCCATGGAAATTTAGATACATTATTACTCCTGGGGGTCTTATTACTCTCGGGGGGCTTATTCAGGCAGTGCTGACTGATAGACATCAGGTGCACAAATGACACAATGTACATGAAAACTTACAAAATTACTATTCATGCTGCACCCTGTCTGCATGGAAAACATGTGAGCCTTGAATGGCTGTCAAGCCTAGTCTTTTCTATCAGTGAGTGCACAAGCACTGAAAGTGCAGAGGAGGAATTACTCACAGATGTTTATGTAATTTTGCTTGGTTGAAAGATAAACACAGATGTTGCACTTGCAGATATATTTATAACATTTTATCAATTATGCTGTGTTTCAGATATGGAAAATATTGTCTATTTATCTGTCTTAATAATCTGTAGATCTGAAAAATATTTTTCTTTTAGATTTAAAAAGTTTTTCTGACAAAATGTAAATTTTCATAAAAATGTTTGGCTTGTTAAGAATTATGAGACCAGAGAAAAAGATTGTATAAAAATCAATTTTTGGATGACTAAGGACAATTTTTTACTGAAAAGAAAAGCTTTTGAAGGCTTTTCATAAATGCAGAATAATTTCTGGTTGCAATTTGTGCACAGAAAACTTGTTTTCCATTAGTGCTAGTGTTTTAGAAATTTGATGTAGAGCAAATGAAGAAACTCTTTTCTAATAGACAGTATTACAGGAGTATGGACCTCTACTTCTGTGACTATAGAAGTCTGATTTTTGGATACAGTATTGGAGGGGCAGGGAAGTGATTTTGGACCGCTTTGATTCTGATGGGAAATTTTTAACTATGAGAAAGTAACAATAAGTCAGAGTTGGAATGTTCTTCAAATAATTAATCTACACATGCTTTTAGAGAGCCATAAAAGGACTCCAGTGACCACCCACTGCATCTCTCTGTCCACGGCAGGACAATCTCTGTCTTTGCTAATCTGTTTGATTAGCCTAATCCTAAAACCCTTCAGTGATAGCGATTCTATCACCTCCTCCTGGAAGATGAGAAAAAGTCCTCATGACCCCCATAGCATGAAATGAGTCATGTACTGGAAATATCTGTAAAGGGAAACTTGGTTGATTAGCTCAAATATGGGCATTTATTGCTGATGTCATCTTTTTTTTTTGGCCAGATAGACACCCTCCCCTTCATTCCATCCCTCTGACAGACCTGAAATAAAATACAAATCCAATTTCTCTGTTATGCCCAGCATGACTGGCACTCTGCTAATCACCCTCCTTGCAGTTTTAATATGAAAGTTGTCAGGGTTACTTCCCTGATTCTTAATACGATAGGAAGCTTTGCTAATTTCTTTCCTGCATTCCTCTATCATATTTTTAGCTCACTCTTTTCCTTTATATGATAGAATCCTTCTAAGCAATGAAGGAACTTACTTTTCATGCTACTGTTTTGTCTTTAGAAATACATTTAAAACCCATTTTTGAGCAGTAATAATCTCTTTGTCCTAGCTAAGACAGAAAACATTACCATTCACAGGCTTTGATGCTTTTTCTTCTTGTGATCTGCTTTATTTATTTTCTATTTAATTCATGTTTACAGCAATTATGAACAGCTTTTCCTGTTGTTTTCCTGACTCCCCACTATGGTCATTCCTTCAGGAATTTTACGAGTCATTTAGCAACGTGTGCTAGAACAGCTAAGTTATGCTGTACAAATTCATTTTCAG
>JAWLRI010001331.1:0-10113 GCA_034781795.1 Crypturellus tataupa
CACTATCTTCTTTAGCTCAGCTCTTTGTAGTTGCTTCCCGTGGGAAGGCCTCCGTCCCTTAGATAGGTCCCCAACAAACTGTTCAAGTTTTTGACTTAACTTTATTATATAGATTTGTAACAGTAAATGATCTACCTAGGATTATTTTGTTAAAGATTATTAGGAAGGAAAAAAAAAAAAAAAAGGTATTTATGCAAAAGTTACCAAAATCTGAGTAGTGAGTTCAGTAGTTTAGTACTGCCTGGTTCTCTGACCACGTCTGTTCTCCAACTGTTTGCACTTACTGGACATAGAGGTTCTAATATTTATCTTTCTTCCTTTTTTTTTTTTTTTTAACATTTAACATTGCAGAACAGCAGGCAAATAAAACTCAGGTACTCCTTCAGATCTGTCAAATTCTGTTTCAAACTGAGTGATTTGGGTAGTTTTATGTTCTTTTCTTGCAGAAGACAGGACTACAGCTTGCAGATTGCAGGTTATCCTTCCCTTTCCAGATAGCTCATTGATATAGGATATATAAAATGAATTACTGCTTTCCACATCATCCCCCAGCCCCACAGTGCCCAGCTGGTTAGCAGGAGCAGCCCAGGGCTGTCAGTATTGGATACTCAGCCCTGGAGGTATTCTTTACAGAACATAGTAGTAGTCCATAAGGCAGAAGGCATCATCTTGTACAGTTTGTGGCACACTATATTACATAGAAGTATTCTATAGAAGCTTTATTCATTCACTGCTCACAGTGTAATATGCAGAGTGATTAATTTATTTTTAATAAAACCTAATACTGATGCTTAAAGAAAAGTGATAATGCTGTCAAGAACTGCAGCTTGGGGATGCTTAACTTTTTTTTTCTGTTGTTACTAGCATTTGCAATCTCTCTCTTGCTTCATTAAAGTATTTATCTAAGGCTGTCTGAAATCAAGTCAGAAACAAAAATGGAAAATTCTTTCAAAAACTGCTTGAACCAAGAATTTGAGCAGTGACACATACATGCACGATGAAAATATTTTAATACAAAAGGACTCCCTCTATGCATAAATTCTTAGTTATAGCTCATCTTCCTTCAAGAGACTGGTGTTCCCTTCAGTGTTCCCAAACCTTCCAGCATTAACCCTGAAAGGAATATGCAACGCAGGGATGACATTTAAAGTGAAAGGCTTCTGTTGCTGGTTATCCTGAATGCAGAAGTGTTTTAGTACTTTAATGTCTAACTGATTTTCATTTCTATGTAGATTTAACATTACTGATCAACTCTGCAGACCTTTTCAGTGGATGGATTTGAGGTCCAGAAATGTTCCATGAAATAAGTGTTCCCTTTTATAAATCTGAAGTTATTTTCTGTAGGTGGAAGCAGGATGTTCAGATTCAGTGGGGTGCCACTTTAGTAATTTTGTTCAAAGTGCATGTTTAGAATAATCTTTCTCCTAAAATGAAGCACAAAGATAAGTAATAACTTTTTATGCATGATAAGCATCAAAAATATGAGCCTGCTGGTCTTTGCTTTTCATTTTTTTTACTTTTGTCTTTCAGTCAGAACCTCCTGCAGTGTGCACACAATACAATCGATAACTTTTTTCATGCAGTAATTATCTCTGTGTGGTATTATCTGAACACTGTTTTCCTTTATTACCCAAAAGATGCAGGAGATATTTATATAACCAGCTGATCCCATTTTGGATGAAGCTGCTTCATGACAGCAGGAGAAAGATTGTTCTAAATAGCCTTTTTTAACAAATGTTATATGGAAACCTTACTAGACAGTATTACTTCTTTCTAAGGGAAAAAATATTCTAAATACTTTTTTTTTCCTCCACTTAATAAAATGTATTTAATTAAACACAAAGGAAATGAAAGTGTCTTGTAAAATCTTTATTAATATACATTAACAGAATTTTAAGCAATTATGCAGTCAGTACATTCTAATAAAAAAGCCAACGCAGAAAATATGCAACTGTCCTGAAGTTCCTAGATGATGGTTGAGCTACTGAGTTTTCAAAGTAAAAGCTCCTTTTAAAAAGTAATACTTCTCTCTGGAATACGTTTTCATTTCATTGGCTTCTACTTTTCACAGATCGAGATTTTGCAAGAATCACGCATGATGATCCCAGACTGCCAGCGCAGACTAGAAGTTGCACATGCAGATCTCACTCAACTATTAGTAAGCATCACCCCAAAATCTGCTTCTCACATACTGACACCTCATACAATGCACTGTTCTTTCTCTGCTGAAGCTGTATAAACATGTTTAACCTGCAGCGTAATTTAAGTATAATAAATTTAAATTTACCTGTAAAAAAGAAAAAAACTGCAAATTACTTGCAGGTTCCAAGACTGGCATCCTATAACATACCAGTATTCCATTTTGCATAACTGTCTATGCAAACTTGGTCAGCAGTATGCAGAAGTGTGTGTTACAGTACTGGAAATGGCCTTTAATGGAATGTATCCCTAACAATGCACTTAAGCACTGAGCTCACTGAATTTTGTGCTTATTACACATTCAGGTAAAATAGTTTACCTGCTTATCTCTCCTTTAGTGAGAATATAATATAATATGCTTCTAGTGACCTGAAATATTCAGAAATACTTTGCTAAACATTTACTTTGCTATGGGCAAATGAAACAAACAAACAAATAAAAAACAACAGCAGAAGTCTGTGCTGCATAGTGCTTATGTGATTTATTAGTGAGGTAGGCATTAGTGCTCCATTTGTAGAATAGGAATAAATAGTATCTTGCACAAATAGTTTCAGGGTAACTAAAATAAGCTTTTGGAGATTATCATGCTTACTTTAAGAGCTGATTTTTCACCAAAAATTCTGCTACATCTGTAAATGTTACTGTGGAGCTGATACTACCCACCACAAGTTAAGCCTTTGACACCTGATTGTTAAAATGTAACAATGATCAGTTAGGACTCTCTTTTCAAAGCAATGTCACCTCAAGGGGACATGCCTCTAGTGCCTTCCAAAAGAGATGTTTAGTACTGCCGCAATTGGTCATGCCAAAAAACTTGTTAACATGACAGTTAGCATTGGGGGATGCAGAAGTTATTTATACTGAATGCTATGAATCTGTATGACCTGGCATGCAAATTTAAATTGAGAAATGCAAGCACAGAGGGGTTGCATTTTCTTTCAAGAATTCAGTAGTCCGAGACTTGCTTTCTTACAGCTGACAATTTCTGTTCTTACCTTACTTTTTTTTTTTTTTTTATTAATATGACTTTAAAGAAGGATGTTTCAAAAAGCTTAAGCTTTTTTCCTGCTCGTACTCTTGTTCTGAGTTCTACTGGCATTGGTTCCAATGCTGATGTATTTGGTTTTGAGTATTTATTTAATAAAGGCACACATAGGTCTACTTGCACATGACTGCCATTATACTTTAAACCTGTGCTTTGAATCATGTAGAACTAATGTTCTCAGTTTTGATGTAACCTTTTTGCTTCATGGTTTCCTTCTTATATTTAGTCACATGTCAGTTGTTATTGAAGTACTCAAAGGCTATTTTTAATTCCAGGAAAATGAAAAAGAAATGGAAGAAGCTGAAGAGTATAAAGAAGCACGTTCCATACTGGAGTCAGTGAAGCTGGAAGCTTAGAAGTTTTTCAGTACTCTCTTTATATGTATTAGCACTGGGTCCATTCCACACTTCTGTTTGACCACAGTGCTCTCAATATTGTTGACTTGCTAAGGTTCCCTTTATGCAAATAACTTAGCCTTTCTCTAACTCCAAAATGCATTGAATAAAGGCTGTTCTGAAACATCTGTGTGTTCCATATTCAGGCAAAATAGAAATATTGCCCGTTTACTTCAATTACAGAAAGAATATCAAAAAGTGTATTTAATAGTGTGATAGTTAACATAAAAACTTTACTCCAGACAATTCAGGCTAAGAAACAGAGTTCAAGCATCTAGCTGTGTAAGAAATATAACCTTATATTGGAAATATTTTCAAGCTATTACAGTAATCTGTATTGAAACAGTGGATGGACTTAATGACCCTAAGTCACCCATTTTTCCCTGTAGCACTATTTACCTGCAATTATAACAAAGTATTACTCCCTGTTTCCTTTTGAATACAAGGCAGAAATAAGAGCCAGTTCCAAACCTTTCTTAATTTGCTTGGAGTTGATTTGTAGAACCCAGTTCACATTATTATCATTAATCAAGACTGAGTTGCTTTTCTCAAGAAATAAAATTTAGCAGCTGCCTAGTGTATTGTCAGCTGGACTTACTGATAGAAGCTCTGAAGTGAACCTTTCTCCTGAAAGCCCAGCTGCTCAGCTGGGTCTAAGCATGACTTCTTTTTGAGCAAAGCTTAAAACCTGGAAGGGGAGAGAAAACTAATGGGTATGGGGACAATGCTTAATCTGCCTGGAGGACCATTAAAACATTATGTACAAAACCTGCAGCACTTCCAGGATGACGTCTCTAATTTTTATAGTTTTTTAGCATGTTCTTTAAGGGCAACAAAGCACAGTGTACCTTTTGTGTGGTGCTCTATGAAACAGTCTAATAAATTTTTTTGTTAATGTGCCTGGGTTCAGGTAAACTGCAGTTTCACCTACCTCTGCGTGCCTTAAGGATCTACCTGCTCTGCATCCAGCGATAGACAGACATTTGTACTGATAAAAGTCACTGTGCAGTACTGTGGTATGTCTTCAGACTCATCTTATTTCAGGTAAGACACAAACAATGTAGATAACAGCATTACAGCAGTATACATAACTTAATAACCACTCACTGCTACTCCCTTGAAAAAGTTGGAGATGTCAGTCCAGGGCAGGCTCTTGCTTTCAAAACAGAGCAAAAATGCAAGAAAATAGGAATCTCAACTAAAACCATCTTGTTCTGCTTCTTGGTGTTCATTGAGAGTAAGAAGTCCTCTCCTCACCCCTCTTAAGCATTGCCCTGACCAGCTATCAGCAATGCAGGATTTCTGGCTGACCGCAGACTGATCTGTTTTTGTAGTAGTGACCTATCCTAGATAGTGCCAAGAAGCAGAGCCAGTTATGAAGCCCAGATTTCACAGAAGTGTATCCTACCTTCCCAGCAGTGTTGTATCCGAGATGCATAACAGCTGCCCAGCAGCAGAAAACACTTTTGCCCTGCTCGCAGTTCAGTTAAGCAGCTCCTGAGGAGAGAACCTGTCTTTTCTACATACTTCAGTCAGCTGCTTCTGTGGCCCTTCACCAGACACGGCAGCTGAGGGGACAAAGCAGCCCAGCCAACCAGCTGCAGCCTGCGTAGCCATGATCCTGCTTAGCAAATGCTTGAGGTTAGTGAGACGAGCCTGCAAGCAAGATGTTGAGCTGAAGAGGGGTGTTGGGGAGGAGAGAGGATAAAGTAGAATTAAAAACAACAAAAAAATCCCTTTTGAAGAAACAATACACATTCCTGAAAAGCAAACTCCCAGGAAAATGAAATATAGCTGCTGACTTCCACAGGAAATACAGGTCAGCATTAGCATTCCTTAGTGTGATAGGTTCTAGGGTAGGATATTTCATCATGTTTGTGGTTGTCAGGACCCAAACCATGTTTGCATATTTATTTTTTTCCTAGATATTTTCTAGTTAACACACACAGTGAAGTAACAAAAGAGCTAAACCCAACATTTTAGGCTTCAATAGAAGACTTCTCAAGTTTCCTCTTGTGCAGTTGAGATTCCTGTTCTCTGGCTTTAGAGGATGCTCTGATCTATAGTTCTACTAGCAGTCCAAGCAAGAGTCATACAAACCTGGTACATTCACCTGGATACAGGTATTTTTCAAGTTGTGAGTTCCATTGCGGATTGAAAACAGAAAGCAGCTTCAAAACTCTTCCATTTGTCCTCCAATTTAAACTCCTTCCTTCACTTGAAAAACCTCCACAACACTCAGGTAATTACTTGTAACTAGCTAATTTACAGGCTGATTGCTTTTGTTATGTTACTATTTTTTTTAATTAATAAACAACACTTTCCTCCCCAGCACCACTTTCCCAAGGATTCTTTGAAGGTAAGTTTCTTACCTTCAAAAAGTAGTCTCTGACAGCTCTCTGATGCAGAACATCTCAAAATGAAGTCCCTCACAATATTCTACATAGGCAGCAAGACTTATAAATTATTAGCACTACTTTGAGGGTTGTTTTTTCATGATGTTTATGCTCCAGAGAAAGCTCTAAGAGCTTAATTTTCTCCTGAAAAAAAACACGTGGTATAGTTAAGAATCCAGGAAATCCCCACACTTTAGTATGAGCCATAGAAAATACACAGTAGGACACATATCCTTTCTTCACCCCTATTCTTCCAACCCTAATTTAATTCCAACAGCTCTAAGTTGTACCTCTCTGATTGGGATTTGTAGTCTAAATTGTTCCCTCATGTCATATACTCTTCAGTTATTTCTCCCAAACACAAGCAAAGCTGCTTCCTTTCACCCTTTTGTTCATTAGCCAAACAGCCACTGTTATGGAAATGAGAAGAATATGGAAATTATTCTTACTGGTGGACAGTGTCCAACCAGCACCAGAAACCGGACAACAGAAATTTAACACTCATCAACCTAAATTGCAAAAAGAAGGCAAGTGGAGTAGCTTGGAAAGTATATGAAATGGGGTGCAGAGTCTGGGTCAGAAGCACTTACTCAAGGAGCATCCCCATGTACAGAGCATTCCTGGACATGGTTTACTGGGATAAAAGACACTACACTTTCTTTTTTTTTCCCCCCATTAAAACATTGCTCAGAGTTGAATTAGCCTAATTTCATCAAGATCCCATAACAAAGTTAAAAAGGAGGTTTACTCAGTGAAACCCAGAGTTTCAGAAGCCACAGAGCATCTCTCAAATGCAAGATTTAAGTAAAGGCACAACAAGATAGAATTAAGTGTCCTCTTATTCTGCAGGTGCACGATTAGCTGCAGAGGAAGACATGTAGATCTCCAGGGAGGTTATGTCCCAGCTTCCATTAGGAGGCGGCAAGAGCTAACTATACATAAATATGTAGGGTTAAATCCTCAAAAAGACAAAGGTGTTTCAAGAGTCACTTTTGGAAGCTCTGCTAAATGCCCTGATGTAAGAAAAGGGAACCACAGAGCAGAGTCATTCATTGCAGTTCCACTGAATCCAAGGGCAACCATTTCACAAATGGGAGAGAGAGGAGGGAAAAACAAAAAACAAAAAAAAAGAAAAAAAGGAAGTATTCCATTTATAACATTTCAATAAGGAAAAAATGCAAAATTCCACATGGCAGCAACACTTACTTGCTACATTACAAAAAAAAAAAAAAAAAAAAAAAAAAAAAAAAAAAAAAAAAAAAAAAAAAAAAAAAAAGCAACTGCAATACATCATTTCTAGAAAAGATCGATTTTTTGTGTGCATATGTGTGAATTTGATGCAAAAGATGAGCCTAGCTCATAAGACACAGTCAACAGCCCTTACACTCTCCTTTGTATATGCAAGGTGTCAGCTGCAAGCATTATTTTAGGTGCTATATTTTAAGAAAGAAATGAAGCAGAAGGAAAGATTGAGGAAAACAGAAAAAAAAAAGACTGAAAAATAAGAAATAAAGGAGTAGCTATGAAAAAATGGAACACATTTTGACAGTTTAAGCTGGAGAATACCGAAGGTGGTGATAGTTAGGGCAATAGCCTTCAAGCCCATGACACAATGTGGAAGAAAGGAATAATCTTTTGCATGGCAGAAAGAACACGATGGACTTAAGCTATGGCAAGTGGGGAAAAGTCAGAAGGGTTTGTAGTTTCTCTCTCGAGAACATGCTATCTAGCAGACAAATCAACCTCTGGATCAGGCTGTCTCGGGAAACAGTTGGAAACACATTGCTAGAGGTCCAAGATTCCTCACTGTCATCACGTACCAGCAACAGGAAAGGCACCTGAAGATGGACAGAGCAAGGACGCATCCTGCTGCCAAACCCTCAGGAACGGTAGGAATCCCCGCAAGGGAAGTGAACTGCTCCCAGGTCCTGGTCGCCACAGCAACAGTGAAGAAGGGCTGCTCAGAGCCCCTCCAGGGAGGGGGGTCTCAGCCTTGCCCACCAGACCTGGCAAACCTTGCACTGCACAGTGCAAAGCAGTGGATTGAAAAAAGCTGAAAATGGCCTTTGTCCAAAAAAAAAAAAAAAAAAAAAAAAAAAAAAAAAAAGAGGCTTCTCTCTTCTATGCATAGTCACAGCTACGCTGCTTTACTGTACGGCATGCAGGCCTCACACCAACTGCAAATGATAGACTAAGGATTGTAGAGGACACTGCACAGGACGTGCATCTCCTGCCTCCCTCCTGTTTTTTAAATACATCTTCAACCACAGTGGGGGAAAAAAAAAGCACTTAAACTTAGAAAATTACTTCCTAATATGTCCCTCGATCCAGCATTTTGTATTGAATGTCAAAGCTCAGCGAAGTCCAAAATCCAGAACCAATTAGTGTAGGCATTATATTTACTGAGAGGAAGAAAAATGTTAACTTTGCAACAGTTTGATTTCCTTCCTGTGCTGAAGTTCCTATAGATGTTACATTTGCCAGAAAGAAACCCACTGACCCACAGAAACAGCCTCAATTAGTAAGGTTAACAGAAGCCATATAGGTTGAAATTGAGAAAACAAAACAAAACAAAACATTTTTATATCAATAACTACTTGCTCCCCATTTCAACAAAAGGAAAAAAAAATACTCTCATCCTTCCTAACAATCCAGTGGCCTCCTCCTGCCCTAGCATTAGTGGCAAATTTCACCACAGCTCTCAATAAGCAATCAAAAAGAGTAGCTATTTAAACAAGTAACTAGTTTACACAGATGGATGAGAGTGGTTAGTTTATGAAATAATGTGAAACTCTTCTAGATGCTTTAGATGCTTCCTGCTGTTCGTGGGTTCTATGCTCCCCCAGGCTGAGGGACAGGCAGGGGCACAAGGGCCAGTAGGCAACGCTCAAGGAAAAGGTATAAAAACCTGTGATCTCTGCCCACAACTAGAAGGCTGAATCATGGCCAATAGCCACTCATAGGTCTTACCTCCATGAATGTATCAAATAATATTTATGCAAGTGCAATGTTTAAGGGGGGAAAAAAGCATAAGAATCCAGAGATCACCAGACTAAATTGCCTTCTAAACAATGTAAAAGATAGCTAAAATATAACTGTTACTCTTAGCTGAGCAAATTAAAAAGCTGTAAATTGAAGTTTTAAATTCCTTCAAATTAAGAAGCTATAAAAGAAAATGAGTTTTTAAGCAGTGGCACTGAAAGACAGAACTATCTATACTGAATTAACTGCCCTACTTGTTTTTAAAGCAGAAAGAGCAGCAGCTCCAATTTCTTTGGCTCTGCTATTTGTGGAGCACTACCCCTGGTCTGGGGGAACGCTGAATCTGGTGTAAGGTCCTGACTATTGAGGGCTCACGAGTCACAGAACCCCAGCCTGAAGACATCTAAAACTGCTGCATCCCTTAGTTGCGCTAGATGGAAATAAAGAGGAAAGAAAAAAAAAAAGAAGCTCAAGAAGTGAGCAGGATAAAGGTGTTTTCATGTCAAAGCTAAGAGAGCCCAGATTACTTTGTCAAAAACAATTTAAAAAAAATCAATGTAATGTTGCCAACATACTCTTCCAATAGCCTACAGAGAGCGAGATACTGAAGTCAGCCCAAGAGCAGTTGCACAGATGGCATCCAAAGAGCCATCACATTAGATGCCCATTGTGCCAGAGCCTATACAAATAAAAAAGAGTTATGGCCTCAATATTCATGTGAACAGGTGAATGAGACAAGCAAAGACAAAAAAAAAAAAAAAAAGACAGTAACCAAATACCTTAGATTCTTACTCAGAAGGAACTGCATAAAGGAGCTGAGTTGTGTGGAAACAAAAGCAACTTTATGTCCTTAAACTATCTTCTTCACAGTAAAATGAGTAATGCTAGACCAGAGTGAAGACGCATTGCAGAAATGAAGAGTCAATGTAAAGAAGGTCACATAGTTTTGCTAAGATTGCACATGTCCTGTGGATAAAAAAAAAGATTTCAGTCCCTTTTGCATTGATCACCACTCTGTGAATAAACAGGAATGTAATCCGTGAAAAAGTGGTTTGTGCTAATGAGCAAATGTGAGGGAGTACAAAAAGTTCTGTAA
>JAWLRI010001332.1:0-10095 GCA_034781795.1 Crypturellus tataupa
CGTCAGGCTGGTTTTTTTTTTTTTTTTTTTTTTTTTTTTTTTTTTTTTTTTTTTTTTTTTTTTTTTTCTCATTTGGTTGTGTTTTGTTGGGATTTTTTGCACACCAGGCAGCCCCAGCACCACCAGCCTCGCTCTGCAGCGCGGATCCCACACTACCTGCTCGGGAAAACCCATCCATCCGGGCCCCACGCGCAGCTTCCTTGCTCCTGCCCAGCATCCCACGGGAGAAGGGCAGTTCCTGCCTTGGAACAAGGGGAAAAGCCAAAAAAAAAACCACACCAAGAACCCAAACAAAACAGGTCAACATGTAACTGGGGGTCCAAACTTACCCTGCTTGAAACAAGAGCAGGAAGAAGCCCAACACGGCGGTTAGAGATGGGATGATGGCTGCGGAGCAGGGCCACGCGGGACAGCCGGGGAGTCAGGCTGGGGCGGCATGTGGCAGGGACAGCAAGTGCCACCCAGAGGACACGCACAGGCTTCTGCCACCAGAGAATCCCTCCCCGGGATGTTTGGCTTTTGGAGATGATGCAGGTTGCTCCGTGGGAGGAAGCGGTGATGGATGAGGAGCACCCACGTACAGGGACCCATGGGAATGCGGTCCGGCCCGGGTGGCACCACTGCTCCTGTCCCCATCACACAGGCATCGTGCGGGCACCAACACCCAGCACCTCCTGTCAGCCCAGGGCACCGGGGAGAAATGCAAAAGCACCCCCAAAATTCCAGGAGCTCCAGGGAGCTGGGAGCCCGGGAGCAGGGAGCAGCAGACAAGCGGCGGGTATCAAACCCAACGTGTAGGATTTCACTTAATTGCTATTAAAACTCTTTATTGGAAAAAAAAAATCACACTTCACCGCCCTGGCATCCTGCCTGGCACATTAAGGAAACTGAAGCAGGATTAATGGGCATTGCAGGAAGGGGATATGGCTCCGTGATGGATAAACAACCTCTGCAAACCGCAACCTCAGCCCCTGCTGGAGCATCACCACCCATGAGGCGCCCGCTCGCCCTTCACCGGGGGCACCGCGGGCTCCGCAGCTGCAGGGACGGAGTCACGGGGGGCTGTGGGGCAGGGGGGGGACATGGGTCTGTGTCCCCTCTGCTGCCCGCGCAGCAGCTGCCCCTCACGATGGCACCTCTCCGGAGGGTCACATCATCCCCGAGGCGCTGTGACCTGCCGGAAAGGACCTGGGGACAGTGTCCCCTGGCGTCCAGCGGAACCGCCTCCCTGCAGACCCCCATGGCCCTTGCACTGCAGCTGTGCAGGGCTGTCCCTGCAGCTCCGAGCAGAGCAGGGCACCCTGGGCCAGCCCAGGGCCTCGGTGCCCGTTTTCCCAGCCCACCGGGCACCACGGGAGCAGCAAACGCCTCCTCGCTGCCCGCTCTGCAGGGCCTCCAGCCAGGAGTTCGGAGCAACAGAAGCGTTTGAAAAGGACAGACAAACACCTGGTCCCTGCGGCGAGCCCAACCCACCTGCATCCCACACATGAGGCCTGACCCTGGCACTGCCTCCTGGCACTGCAGGGCCACAGGGAAGTAGAGAGAGGCCCCAGTTTAAAACAACCTCCCGCTTTTGCGTTTATCAAGCTTTGCTGGAGCAGATAGCGCTGTGCTGGGTTCGTGCTCGGAGCGCAGCTGCGATCAGATTTCTTTGTTTGCTTTGTCCCCGGGCAGACTCAGCGCTCTGGCACAGCATGAGGGATTGAGGCTGCAGCAAGCGCCTGTCCCCTGAGCTGCTTCCAGGACACTGGGGGACAGAAGTGGCACCGGTGATGGGTGCAGAAGCAAAATAGTCCTCGATGCCACTGGCTGCAACAGGCTCCATGACCGGATCCTGATGCAGATGGGGAGTGGAGAATACGGGCAGAGCAGAGCAGCCCCGGGAGAGCCTCGACACACAGAACCACCGCAGCCGCCGGGACATGGTCCCATCCCTGTGTCCCGCCCAGCCCCGGGCGCCAGCGCACGGCCCAGGGCAGGGACAGCCTGTCACCCCTGTCACAGCCACAGCTCAGCAAGGGACCTCCCTCTGTGCACACATTCGCAGATCCTGTCCCTGCCCAGCGAGCCCAGGTGACTTGGCAGGAGCGTGGGGTGGTGAGGCCGCCTGGCCGGGCTTCCTGTGGCTCCGCGCGGCTCCGCACGGCTCCTTCCCCCTCACACAGAGCTCCGCGGAGGTGGCAGAGCCCCACATGCTGCCTGGGGGCAGAGCAGGACTCAGCCCCGTGGGCCCTGGTGCCTCCAGCTCCTGCGGCACCCATGGCAGCACCCACTGCCCTCCCAGCCCTGCCAGGTCCCTGTGCCCCTGGCACCATCCCGCTGCGCACAGGGCTCCGGGAAAGGGCCTTGGGCACTCGCAGCTCTGCAAGCCCTGCAGCATCCCCAGCAAAGCTTCCTGGAGCAGCGGGCTTGGGTGCTTGGGGGCTGCCCCATGCCGTGTCCAAAGGTGCAGGATCTGCCTGGGATCACTGCACCAGTGGCGGGAGCCGAGGAAGAGCCACACTGACGTATCTTATCAAAACGGGCAGGACCTCGCGGCCCCTCTGCCCTTCCTGGGGACAAGGTGCCACCTCCGGGGACATTTCAGCTGCCACCAAAGGCTCCACTGGGGACATGGCTGCAGCAGGAGCAGCAAAGCGCTGCCGCACGGACGGAGTGAATGGACATGACCCGGCGCGGGCACACGAACGAGCGGCCTCGGCCCCGCTCCAACCGCCTGCTCGTGGGAGCCCTGCTGCTCCAGCCTGCAGGGATTTAAATACAAGCCTGGAGCAAAGATCCCTGCTACCCACAGTGGGGCCAGATGCTCTTGGGCCAGTTAAAAGCCTCCCACGGCTCCCGTGCTGCCCACAGCAGCAGCAGATGTTTGAGGCCCTTTGCAAAGAGGCACCAGGGAGGGGTTGAGGCTCTCCTGGGGAAACAGCCCTTTCCTGGGGGCTCCCTGCACATCCCAGACCCTCCTCCTGACGTCCCCACGGTCCAGCTCGGTGCCTCCAGCGTGGAATTCTCTTTGGAAACAGTGACCGGAGAGGAGGCCACCGAACAGCAGGTCCCAGAGGCGAAAGGTGAGGGGCACCGTGCCCAGCTCCCAACATGGCGAACGTGGCGCGTGCAGCCTTTTGAAGCGCCACTGTGGCAGGGAATAGACCCTGGGGCCAAGATGTGCATGGAAACTGCAGGATTTTGCAGGTCTTAGGAAGATAGGTGGGGGTGCTGATTCCCACCCACCTGCTGAGGCATCGGCACCAAAACCTGCGTCCTGGAGTGGCACCAGGCATGGAGACGGCATGGGAAGCATCCAGGGCACCTGCAAAGGGGCTGCGACCCGTGGCCAAGCAAAAGAGAAACCACACAGAGATTTCTGCAGGTTTCCTCCGCCATAACAAGCAGCTGATTCATGCAAACCCTGTCGCTTCCAGCAGGGAAGCCAAGAGCTGGCGCCGCAGGACCCGAGCATGGGCCAGGACACAGGCCAACACCAGGGCCGCTCGTCCCCAGGGCTCAGCTGCCTGCTCGGGAATAATCCCTAAGGCCATGAGCTCCCCGGCCAGGGCTCTGCCCCCTCCGGCCTCCCCTTGTTGCCGAGCAGGGCTCCCCAGGACCCTGCGGTGCTGCTGGGTGCACAACACAACCACGGGTGCTACCCGCACGGGCAGGGAAAACCTGCCCCCTGCTCCTCTTGCTGCCCTTTCCGAAGAGGAAAGCTGAAGCCAGAGGGCCACAGGGATGTCTCTGCCACGAGGGCGGCACGTGGATGGGCTGCTCCATGGCAGGACATCTCCGGTACCTGGCAAAGATCCCCCCAGCACCAGGACAGCACCAAGTCCCAGCCAGCAGTGACAGCTGGGATGAGTGGGGCCGGCTCCCCACGGAAAGCTCCCGCGGGATCTTCTCTGCCCCATGGAATCTCCCCCTCAGACTTTGCTGTGTTTGCGACCCATGCAGGAGACCCACCAAAAAGGCGGTGTGCACTTAGGACGGGCCATCGCCTCCTTGCATCGCACTAGACACAAAACACACAGGGAACGGCACATTAATATTACCTGCTCTGGCTGCAATTTGCCCTTTAATACAAGACACACAAGTGAGAGGAAATGGCAAAGCATAGCGCTGCACGCTACAGCAATCCACTTGCAGTCCCCAGATCTTGGACCTTGCTGGCTCAGATGGGAAATGAAACATTTTGATGCTTCAAAATGTCAAAGCATTTCATTCGAGTCCAAAAATGTCAACCCGTCCCCAATAACAAGCAATAACAAACAAACAAAAATCTTTATTTTCACAAAAGGAAGATGTGGTTCTAACCGTGCACACACAGGGGCTCCTTGGAGCTTCCTTCCCAATTTAGGCTTGTGCAAAGCACCAGGATTCCAACTCGAGATGTACCCAAATCCACGCTGCTCCACGGGGCGCCCACGGGCAGGACACGGAGTCGGGACCCCCCTGCCCATCTGCTGGGCCTGAAGCTGCCGTGGAGCCACGACGGGCGCCCCTGGGCTCGGTGTGAGCATGAACACGGCGGGGACACAAGCTCGGCCGCTCGTGGAGCCGCCGCCACCTGCACGCACCCGAAGGGCAGGTTCCCGTCATTGCAATTACGGTTAGTTCATGAGGTGGCTAATTACAGGCCTGTTGCCTCCCGCTGATGCTCCTATTACCGCTGCAATAGCTGCGGCAACTCGAAACACCCTGGCTCGAGGCTCCTCTTGGAGAGGTGGAGAAGGACCCATGGGGCGGATGGGTCCCTGGGCTATCCCAAGGGCCTGGACGGAGGCCGTTAACCCCCAGGTTGGGGTTAGCAGCACTGCAGCCATCGCGGCGTCCCCAGAGCCGGACGGAGCGGATGGAGCGCACGGAGCAGTGGTCCCGTCGCTCCTCCCGCCCCAGTAGCCAGCGGATAAAAGCCCCGGCTGGGCGGGATCCCGGAGATTACGGAGGGAAAGGGCATGGCGGCAGATGTGGCAGGGGACAGTGGACCATGACGTTGTGTAAATCTGTGCTTTGGCAGCTGCCTCCCTGGCCGTGGAGCAAGCCCAGGGCTAAATCCCTCCCTACCCCAAATGCTCCCGCAACCAAAGCAGCGCGCGGGCGACACGTAAAGCGATTACTGCTTTAATGCTCACATGGCCCAGAAGAAGGGCTGCTTCGGGCAAGCATCTCCAACTGGCGCTTGCTCTGCAGCCAGCGGCCAGAAGGGCCCCGGGAGGGGCAGAACCAGCTCCGGCCCCTCTCACTGCCCCAGGAGCCGCGTCCGGGCACCACGCAGGGTCCTGCTCCAAAAGGCAACATGTTAAACCCCAAACCCCAAACACGTCTGCAGTTCCCACAAGCCAGACCCACATCAGAGAACAGAAACAGGGCTGCAGAGGGGCGAGTTGGGAAGAGTGCACTCCAGGATGCCCATAGGACAGGCTTCTCCCTGCACATTTTGCTATGAACAGCCATTTTGCCCCTTTCAGATCAGGTCTCCTCACCCGCCTGCCAGCAGCTCAAGAGCAGGGGATGGAGGTTGCCCAGCCCACAAGAGCACGAGCCAGGGGTGGGCAGAGAATGCCTGTGAGAGAATCACCGGTTCTGGGTCCCCCAGCAGGTCCCAAAGGAGGAGGATGAAAGAGCAATTCCTCCAGCCTGGCCCTCCAGCTCCCGGCCTGGCAAGGCCAGGGAATGCTGCTCTACCAAGGATCTCCTCCACCATGTAAGGGAGGAGAGAGGAAAAGGCTGCCGAGTGCGAGCGGGGCAGCCTGGCTGCTGCTTGGAGCCACGGAGGGTGTTTCCTGCCACCCTGCAAAGCAGCTCATGACATCGGGGACCACACGAACGGGAGCAGCGAGCAGAGGAATTGCAGGGATCGGAGGCCTTTCTCCATGAGTGACCTCCCGTCCGTGGGCACACAGCCCTGCTCAGCAATATTCCCTGGCACAGGCACCCATCCCGCCTTCAGGGGCACCCAGACAATGTATCTCGCAGTCTCCGCGTACCCCGGGCACCTCGGCTACCCCACAGGGATGATTTGTTTCCACGGCAGAAACAAAAGCAGCGGATGAAGCCTTGAGTGGGAGGAAGGGGGTCTCCCACGGGAAAACGCACAGCGGGGGAAGCGCAGCAGCAGCACTGAGCCTAGCGGTGCCGGGGGACGAGCATCCCCCATGGCCGAATATAACTGAAATGAGACATTGCTCCGCATGGTGGTTGGAGGGACGATACCACCTCCCCAGGCCCGCAGGGTGGCAGCGGGGCAGCCCGCGGGCCCCTGCGCTCCCTCTGTACCCTGCTCCAGCCCAAGCACTGCCGATCGCTCAGCCTCGCTCTGCGCATCCAGCTACATCAGCCACAGCCACCACGATGATTCAGATGACCTTCTCCACGTCTCAGGGAAAAGCAGCCCTTGGGAAGCTCTGCTGGCTGCAGGGAGCCTCACAGTGGCGCTCGCCCTTCCTCCGGCTCCTGGTATCACCGTGTGGAAGAGCTGATCCCACCAGCCCACCAGGAAGGCTCGGAGGGAGCCCAGCTCTGGACACGCAGCCCGGGGGGGATGTCCTCTCCCCGTGTGTCCACAGACACCAACCCACGCAGGTCCCCAGAGCACCCTTCTCTTCGCAGACCCTGTCACAACTCGCTGCGCACCGGAGCAGCTGTGAAGTTGACACGTTAAAGGCAGGTGGAGCGACTACCTCACTCACAAAGACTTCACAGAGCAGAGAGCCAGGCAGATAACGTATTTTCTACAACTCCAGACCTTGAGAACTCCCACTGCAGAGCCAGAGCATGCGATAACAACAGTAATGTCTGTCCTTCCACCGCCATCCCAAAAAAACGTACAAGGAAAAAGGGAGAGGGGTGTCTGCAGTCCATCTGTGCTTTCCCCAGGAACATCAAGCCAAATGGGTCGCTTGCACCATAAAGGACCACTTGGATTTTGCTGGGTGGTTTCTCTGGGTGCTTCTGCTGCAAATTCCTAGCAGCAGCAACAAAGCTGGGTCTGAAGCTGTGCTAAAAATGGCCTCCTCTCCTGATATTCATTGAGTTTCTGAGCTGGAAAGCCTTTTAAAAACGATATTAAAGCAAACTTGGCAACCAAATTACTCAAGAAGGGGTTAGAAGTCAGACTCTCTCTAACGTTCCAGGAAACCCGCCAGAAATCCAGCTTGGGCAATACCAGCCCTTGTACCAGGGGAGGCAACACCAGCACCTCCACCGCAGCAATGTGCACTGGATGGAGCAACATGGGGAAAAACCAAACCAGGGGACTCCGGGCTACAGCCCCAGCCAAGCCGGCGGCTCCTGCGCCCCAGGGCAGCCCCACACGCTGTGGGTGAGGAGGTGCAGCCCGCTGGGGAGAGGGACGCACACGGGCAGGCTCCATGTCCCATCCCTGCTTCCCCCTGCAGCAGCCGCTGTCGGCAAATGGGTGCCCAGGCCCCTGCAGCTCCGGCGTCCCTGCGGGGAGTGCAGAGCCGGGGCGAGACAGCGGCGTCACCATGACCGCTGCAAGATGCTGTCACTGCAGGAACCTTCTGGTCGCAGCAGAGAAGCTGGGTAAAGCAGGGGAGGGGGAAATGTTAATCCTGGTTTGAAGGAGGTTTGTGGAAGCAGCAGCGCCGGGGGGACCTTGGCGCAGCGGTGCGGGACCTCCCTGCAGTTCCTTCACCCACACACAATATGGAGCAGGAGCTGTATCTGGCCCTGCCATTTACACCGTGCTCAGGGGAAAGAACAAGCTGTTCCCAGAGCAAGACGAGCTCTGTCCCATCCTCCCAGAATGGAAAACCTACAGAATGGGCAGAAAGAGGCAGCGCTTCCCCTCTGTGCAGCCAGGAAGGCGGCAGCGCCTGGGCAGGAAGGCGGCAGCGCCTGCAGGGTCCCCTCTGACCCGCAGCCCCGTGGGACGCGCTGTGATTTCCCCCTCATCCGCTACAGGGCAGCGGCACAAGGAAGCTGACAGGACCAGACTCCCCTTCCCAGCTGGCAGCGATGCTGGCGCTGCTGCCGGGAGCCGGACCCGCCGCAAACATGAGGCTGGTGCCTCCACCGCGCCGCTGCGTCCCTTGCAGAGCACTGAGAGACACACGGGGAGCTGAGAAATCCCCCCGAATCAAGAGCCTGACCCTGCCTTGCCGGGAATAACACACTTGTATGGAGAATCCCAGGGATTCCTGAGAGGATGCCATAGTGAGGTGCTTGTAGCTGCGGAGATGTGTCCTTTGCCCAGCTGGGCCCTATTCGGAGGGAGTTTATCCATCTCCTTTGCCCGGAAAGCTCAGTAACTGGCAAAACGGTCCCCTCTCAGCCGCCAGGTGACCAGGCTAACCACCCGCTCCCCGTTGCCCGTGGGAGGCAGCTCCAGCAGCGCCCATTATCCTGTACTCCCACTCGGCTACAGCGCACGGAGCCGGGCAGAGAGGCCTCAGCCTCCATGACAGCCCCTCCACGGCCCTGGCCAGCCTGCGCAGACGGTCTTGGGATGCTCGAGGCCGCAGAGCCCAAATCCTGCCCAGCCGGGGCAACACCCCATGGCCAGGGTGACGCAGCCACCGCTGCCCGCGAGGCTGCACCGCCCTGCCTGACCCGAAACAGTCCCGAGGGACCGTCCCACCAGCACGGCCACCGGGTGAGCCCTCTGCTGTCATGGTTAGGTCTATTCCACACAAAAAGTTCTTAGGGAGGAAGCCTGGGAGGGAGAAATTTCTGCTGGGAAGCCTGCAAGCTCGAGGGAAGCTGCCACAGCTCTGCGCTGTCCTTAAATCCGGAGCCCGCTGCGCTTACGTAAGGTCTCCGGTGCAGGTAGCTCTCCAAGAGCATCTCCAGAACGGGCTGGCTGTGCCCAGCGCCCGGCCTGCCCCTTCCCCTGCGGGGCAGCGAGTCCCCGGGCTCTGCCAGGTGTCACGGACAAGGAGGTGCCACTCAGGCCCCCAGCCTGGGGACCCTCAAAGCCACAGAGGTCGCAAGCAGCAACTTCATCACCTTCCACCAGCACCAAGGAGCCCATGGACCCTAGCAGAGTAGGACCTGGCCGTATCGCAGGGCTACACGATTGCCCAAATGGCACCTTCCTCATCCTTCCGAAGGCAGCGACGGCATCCGCGCCGCCCTGCCAGCGCCTCCGGGCAGGGACGAGAACAATATTTGATCCTCAAACAATGTGTTGGGCTCGAGGCACTCCCTGGCCGCGGGTGTGCGCGGCAGTCAGCGAGGCAGAACGCACACGCGGTGCCGCGGAGTCGCACGGTGCCGCTCGCGGGCCCGCGGAGGGGACGCCAGCTCTGTCCCCATGCACTAAATGTCCCCTGCAAATGCACTAAACGCACTCGAACCAAAACCACAAAATCATAATAGGAACAATAATGGTAATAAATTAAAAATTCCTCTTTAAAATATAGACAGAAGAGCGAACCTGGACTGCAGCTGGGAGGAAAATGAAAGACATGACATTTTTCACTCCCCTACAGAGGCAGTAAAAATTATATATATCTAATAGTGTGTACATATATGCGTACACATATATGTAGTATAGTGCATATATAGATTTTTTATATATAGCTGCATGTCAGAAAAGCCTCTCACCACCTCTCCAGCCCTGCGGCGCAGCGGTAATTCCCCCGCCAGGTGAGTAAACAGCACATCCGCAGGCTGGCGTGCGCCGGCGCTGCCCTGCGCGGGCTGACGCACACGCGTGGCCGCCGCTGCAGCTTCATCTGCCCCTTTGTTTTTCTTTTTATTTATTTATTTTTCCTTTTTGTGTGTGTGCATTTTTTTTTTTGTTCTGCTTTGTTGTCTTAAACAGAGGCCCCGCAGCCACAGCGGTCACAGCCGGGAACCCAAGAAATCCCTGTTTTTGCACCTGCCTCGCAATGGTTCCCCCAAAGCATCTCCCCATCCACAAGCTGGACACCCAGGGCCACCCGACCACCCCGGGTGACGGCTCCGCGGGGACACGGGGAGCCCCCCGGCTCGGGACGCGCCCGCCGCAGCCGAGCGCGGAGCACCCGGGGGACAACCGCGCCGTGTCCCCTCCCCGCGCCGCCGCAACCAGGGCGCGGGGAGGGGACAGGTGGTCCCAGGAGGAGGAGAAGGGGGGGATAAGGGGATCCGTGGCGC